>MKEJ01077374.1:0-12905 GCA_001753735.1 Embelia ribes
TTCACTTTCAGTGTATCAAGTGATGCAAGCAATCCTACTTCAACCTCTTTCTCCAAATCAGTCAGTACCTCAATCAGCTGTATTTTGGCTATCCCCAATTGCTTGTCTTGCCCCACATCTTTGTCGTAAACCTGCTCCGAAAGAAGCAACAGCAAGATAAAATGAAGCATTTGTGAATATTTTTAGCACCCATATTAAGATATATTCTTGGTAAAGTTATCATTAAGTATGGCTTGCTTACAAGGAAATTAAGGTTTTTTTTTATGAGATGTGGTAAATGAAAGTTATTATGAAATGTTAATACAACAAAAATAACTTGCCCAAAAAAAATAAAAAAAAAAAAAAAAAAAAAAAAAAAAAATGCTATGTTGTAAGTCCGCCACATGGATATGGGAGTAGAACAGAAAAACAACCATGCTTAGTGCATCATCATACTAAAAGTACATTTCTTTTCCGCATATTTTTCATTGATTAATCGTTGAAAAAGAACCCCGGAGATAATTATATCAAAAGGGATCCGTTTATAATAGTGGTCCGTACATATGCGAATGTGACGCACCTCTAGAATAAGGGACTGTGTCTCCTTATCTTCAACGATGAGCTCAAATGTTTGATTCCACACAGGATTCAGGTCGTCATCAATAACCTTTGTTTTAACCTTAAAAAATGGACGGATGTATAAAACGACATAAGGATCAGATTTTCCAATCATTTCCATGTTCTTCAGATCATTTGCCCGCACTATTGTCACTGTGAGCTTTCCCTGAGGTTTAAGCTCCAGATCACTGCATGACAAGCACATACAATAGTGAATACCAACTTCAAACATATGCAAGAAAAAGCAGTAATTGTGTCATGTAGATTCATACAGAAAACTAGCTATCTAGAAACTTGCAATGATTAGTATGACCGGGGCTTGATTAACAGGGGTGAACAGCACATAAAAACTCTCCAATAATGTATGTATTGGAGATGATCAGCCCTCAACACGTCAAGCTAAAAATCTAATTCAAAGGTACAGTCACCAGAGATCAGCTCAAAATTTAGCCCATTGGAAACAGGAGGTATGCACCAAACCAAAATTTCCCTTAAGAGTTTGTAATTGCTCAATTGAAAAAGATGGAGATAACCTACTGATATGAAAGAGTGAGAGAGGAGGCAGAAGAGAACCCAAAGAAACAGAAACAAAAAGTAGGAAAAGCAGCAGCAGACAGAACCAAAGGATGAGGAGAGAGAAATAATTCAATAATAAATTTTAATTTCAACGCATACCACAATCTGCATTTTCATCCCATCCAAACCCTTTCTATGTTGGACCAAAGATTCATAGAGAATATAAAAGATGCATAGGAAAATAAAAAATCACTCCCAAGATCAGAAAACCACTAGCAAAATCTGATTCAAATTTAAAACTAATCCTAATTTTCAGAATATTAAAAAGGATAATATATACATCGAAAACCAAACAAAAACTGAATTTCCTCCATCTTTGTGGTTTTTAACTTTTTATTCCATAGGAAATACGCAGACTACGGTAAGCTCTATCCATTTGTTGTAATAAAATTCTCACTCAATAGTAGGTAAACCATAAATAGGTAAATTTTGATCCAAAACTATAGATGAAGATAATTTCAAAACTCCATAACCAAGTTCTTTGATTGAATTTTCTAGACGTTCTGTTGTATTTTCATCCTAATATTTGCCATAAAGCCATTTCAGTGGCTGGTAGGGTTTTTTCAGAAATCAATTCTGGATAGGTAAGGTACTAAATTGGGTTGGTTGGATTCGGGTTTAGAAAGGTATATGGGTTTGAGGGAAACAATGGTACCTTCGTCATTCACTGAGTAACAAGGTTCCTGAATGGTGATTCTGGTGGTTTTCGATGATTAGCGGTGGAGGTGGCAATTCAACGGCTGCATTGGTGTCAAGCGATGATGGCATCACAAATAGACAAATAGTTAGTTATCAAGTGGCGCTGGGAGGAGGACTCAATTTGACCTCGCTGGTGAGAGAGACAACCGATTTTCACCTACCTGAAAAGAAATGCTTTGCGTGCCCACCTCTGAGGTAATTTTGTTTGCTGAACTTTGGTGTTAATTGATTGGTAAGATTTCATTTGGAGATTGATTCAAACCCTAGCTGGCAACTGTGGGTAAATTTTTGAACTTTGGAATTAGGATTAGAAAAGTGAGAGACAGACTGATAAAAAGAACAAGACGCAGGGAGAGAATATACAAAAGGGAAAGGGCCTCTTGAATTTTATTTTCGCTTCACCCCTGCTCTCTTTTATTATAATACCGAAATTGTTATTTTTCCTAATGAATTGCCAATAATGCCCTTTTGATTAAATAAACTCTCTCTCATTCCTATGAGATTATATTCTCCCTCCATGAATATTCTCCATTTTTCATTATAATTAACAAATAAATTAGCCTAAATACACATCCAAAACTTGCAAAATTTAAGTCCGTTGAGATTTGTTTGAAAAACTATAACATAAAATACAAGAACAAAATTGATAAGAAATTTTTTGTTTAAAAGATTACAAAGATTGGGATGAAATTGGATTAAAAAAATATATAAAAACTTTTTTATTATTTTAATAAATTTTATAGTGTTTTACCCAAATTTATCCCAATCTTTGTAAACAAAAATTTTCTAAATTTCTTAACAATTTTGTTCATGAATTTATATTATAATTTTTTTTTACAACTCGCAACTGATTTGAATTGTGCAAGTTTTGGATACGTATATGTAAGTTAATTTCTCTCTCTATATATATAAAGGTAATCTCATAGGAATGAGATAGAGTTTATTTAATCAAAAGGGCATTATTGGCAATTCATTAGGAAAAGGGGTAATTTCGGTATTATAGTAAAAAAGAGGGGGTAAAGCGAAACATATGATTGATGAGGGGATATTCTGAAACTTGATGGTAGATGAGGGCCTATTATTCTCATACAAAAATCGATCAAATTTAGCTCTGAAATCAAATGACACAGTTGAGAGAAGTAGAAGATAACAGAAAGAATCTAAAGAAACAAAAAGTGGGAGAAGAAGAAACAAAACCAACCAAAGGAGGAGAGGAGAGAGAACTCAATAATAAATTAAAATTTAAATGCATATCACAATCTGCATTGACTACAAATTTCAATTTATATTCATAGCAAAATTTGCATTTTGTTCTCTTTCTTTCCTTTTCATAGGAGGGGCAAATTTATAGAGAATAGAAAAATATGCATAAGAAACCCAAATGTCAATCCTAAGTTCAAAGAAGCACTTTTGAATATTATATATAGAACTAATTCTAATTTCGGAAAACTCAAAAATGATAAAATAAACAAATCAAAAAACTTAAAAATTTTGAATTTTCTTAGTTTTTTGTATTTCTCATTTTCTTCGATAGTATGTACAGACACCATGATATAAAGGTTAATTTTCTTTATTTGAAGCACCTCTATGAGGAGGTACAAAGTCAGTTATAAACATGTTTGCCCCATCATATCATATTTTGTAATTGCTCAATTTTAGAATATGGAGAACCCCTACATATGGAGGTGCAAAGTGATACCACCAAAAACTGTTTGCCTTGTCATCTGATGCTAGAGTTGAAGTTTCATTTTGCAGAAGCAGATAGAGTAAAATCAAGTATCGTATTGTCTTTTAACCAATGTTACCTAATTCTCCATGACCTACTCATACCGTGTTCCAGTTCTCACATACCGGAACGCGATAGCATACTCTCGCGTTCTAATTCTCCATTTTTACCAAACTTGGTGAATCCAATTTGTTTTATCCTCGAAGAAAAAAAGAATGCGCAAACATAAAAAGAAACGAAAATTTGTAATCAGTTTACAGGTATATCTATAAAAGATAGAGCATGGGCGTTGAAAAGAACGAGACTACATATGCGATGTGTGAAACTTAATGTTGGACAGAAAAATAGAAGGGAAATAATTCAAATGATAGATAGGAAATCAATTAAAAATTAGTAATTATTACTATTAAAATAAGGAAAGGAAGAGTAAAATAAAAGTTCGATTTATTATTTGACTCGTATTTCTTATACAAATAAATGAAGGAAATTGCATTCATAATTTGCAAAGATTAGCTTGTATATTGTAAGGTAGACTGAAACTACCCCTGGCACACTGCGTCTGGCATGACTTCGCGTACTGCATTCCCTTGCCCGTACCACGTAACGCAGTGAACCACACCCAAGTAACATTGCTTTGAGATGCAGTTGATCAAATTCAACAAGTGCTAACTTTGGAAGTATGAAAGAGTAATTGATCCAGGGAGTTGCCAATAACTAGGTTTTTTAACTCTTCAAAGTCTGTTAGGATTTTCAAAAATTTGCCTAGTCCTTTCCAGTTTAATGTTGTTACAAGGTTCTAGATTTTGGAAGTCCATACTTAAGATGCGTAACAAGCTATTAGGTTATCTTTGACTGGTTAAAAAAATGTTTCATATTCGGGTTTCTTCGCTTCGTCTTTGGCCACATGCAGAATTTTCTTCCGCATCAGTTGGAATGAGAATAGTGTTCTTGCTGGGTTTTCGTTCTCTTGCTATTAAAAAATGCAATTGGTTCAATTAGTGCACTTCTTGTTGGGAAGAATTATTTATTGATGTGGATTTAGCTTCTCCTGAACCATTTGTAGATTGGACAATACCTCCAACCTATACCGAGCACTTAGAAGATCATTACCTAATTATGAGAAAGAAGTGTCTCAAGTTTGATTTTTGTAGAGATGCGTGAAACAATTATCCAACAAAATGCATCAAACCTGTGATCAAATTAAATTGTACGTGGCTTTTGATTTTGGAGGTATAGAACTCTGTCAACGTGAATTGTAAGTACGCCCTATAACATCCATTAGACTACAAAGACCAAATCCCCATGGAACCTTGATAAAGATACATGTCAAAGATCTCTACTACAAGTATACTTTTTCTAAATGTTGACCACAAGGATGAAGATGCAGTCTTTCATACGGAGAATAGATCTATCAAGATTTATATTCATCTCCACTGAGACTAATCCAGATGCAAAAAGAGGAAGCCATACTTGGAAGCGGTGGTCATGTGACGAGTCAAGATCAGGCATTAATTGAAAATTAAAGAAAAGAAACTTGAGGTTGAGGTATTTGCAATCAAGGGGGATTGATGCAGCCTATAAGTTACTCGTATAAAATAAATTCCGATAGCTGGTAATTTCTGGGATCACAACTCGAGAACGAGTTTTTCGTAACAGCGGGAGCTTGATGTAGGATCTGAAGTTTTATTTTGGGTAGCAGATTGAATAAAATCAAGTATCCCAAACTTCTTTCAGATTTGGTAGATGAGTATTTAATTAATAAATAAATATGAATGCGCAACGGCTGTAGGGAGTTGCTATTCGACTAGGTTTTCTAGTTTCTTCCAAATCTGTCGGGATTCTCAAGAATTTAACTAGTCCATCTGTGTTTAATGTCGTCAAAAGGTTCCAGATTTATGGGTTCCGTAAATATGAGAAGTGATAAGCTTCTGGTTGGATTATAAATACTTCAAATTTGAGTTTTCTTACTCATTTACTTTTCTTTTACAACATTAAGATTCACATTTTTTTAAGGTACTAAGATTTGTGATGAATCTGAGATGAAGATCAATAAGTCAATGTGTTCTATTTAGTTTAATAAATGAGTCTATTATTTTCTTAGGCAATTTAATTAGGCCAGCTAGTATTTCCTTTTATCATTTATTATATTATGATTTTATTTCCTTTTCTAGAATTAGGGTTTTCTTCCCCTATATATATGATGTTTTATCAGTTGTTTTATGCGATTTTAGAATTGATATTGAGATTAAATAATAGTATTACCTCTTCTCTTCTTTCTGTCTGATACTCTCTTTCCCTTCTGTTATTTGTTCTCCATATATTGGTTTGCATCAATTTAGCATCAAAGCTTAAACTCCATCCAACCCGATTTTGAGATTTTTTCAAAAAAAAAAAAAAAGAGAAAAAAATCACAGCTTATCCAGTCAGAGGATTTGTTACTGCCACCGCAACTTGCTGCCCTTTCAGCGCTGCTGCCACCATCTCTCCGCCATCACTGCTCTATGTTAGACTTCATTGACAACTCCCCAGAGACATCGCCGCCGATTCCTATTGCCTCCAGCATCAACCACTATCGCTGCCGCAGCTTACGTCATCACACTGCCGCATGGCCGTCAACCACCATCGGACAACACCATTTTCAACATTAGCTGCTCATCTCTAATACCTACGTTCTTGCACAAAGCCCCTAGCCAGGAAACCCTAGAAGAGCATTGATATCAGTCTTTAAAAAGGATTCTTTCCCTATTTTGTAGTATGCATCAGATTACCTAGTGATTCTTTAAATAAAGAATACGCAAAGTGATTCTCCAAATGTAGAGAACAAAAAATCATTACCTAAAAAATAACTTCTCTTTTTCTCTCTCCTCCCCCACTACTCTCTCTCATGCTACTTTTTTATTTTCTCCTCCTTTTTTTTATTTTTGTTCATATTTTGAATCCATGTACTTGTTGCAAGTACTAAATTTGACCTTTAAATAATTTATTGTACTAAAGCATCTATTAGTTTGGCTATGCACATAGCTATAAATGTTAAAAAAAAATAATTTTGATACTATATACATGATGATATATATACATAATCTAAATTTTAAGTTTTTGGTCAAATCGAAAATTGTGTGTTATAGATGCATGTTAGATGATGTGTAAACACGGTTAATTTTTCCCCCCACTTATATTGTGGATATAAAAAAATTAAGCATAAAATTATAATATTTAAAGTTCGTTGATTTTTTATGATTATGATTTAGACAAATATTATTGGTGAAATTATAAGTAATAATATATACATATAATTTGAAAAAAAAATAAAGAAAGTTAAATATTATTTTAATATTATAGAGAATATAATAGATAATTTGATACAGAATATAATGAATAGAGATTTTGAAAAATAGAGATAAATATTTTTTGCTGTATTTTAGAGATTCTGTTTAGAGAAACTGATGTAAATAGCCTAGCATCTTAAATTCGTACTTAAATTTGTTTATGTTTAGGAGAAGTTGCCTTACTATTAGAAAAATCGGGAAAAATAAAAACATATTGTGTCAATCACTTTTTTCTATTAAAATTATACTATTTATTAAAATATACTATTTCTAAAATGTAGTTATCATCCTTACTACTAGAAAATTCGGAAAATATAAAAATATATTGTGTTACTTTTTTCTATTAAAATGATACTATTTATAGAAAAATATACTAGTTCTAAAATGTAGTTACCATCTTTCAAATTACTGAATTTTTTTCAACATAATTTACTATTTATCATGCAGAACCATGTATTAATTATTTTGTTGATAATATCTTCGCGACCCATTTCTTTTATATTCCTACATTCACATTTCCTATTTCTCATTTTTGATAAGGTACCCATCACCATTTATAATGGTAACTATGCTTGAGAACTAAGTCAATCACGTAGTAGAGCAAGAACGAAAGTGGAAGAAGAAACGCGAGAACGTAATGTCTCTAAGATAAAAAATTGTGAGTGCAAAAATAATAGCAAAAGCGAGAATTAGAAGTAAAAACACACCCTCTTCCTAAAAAATTTGATAACGTAGCTCGAAAGTAAGAAAATTTCAATGCGTAGTTGGCCATTTTTAGCATAGATACGTCATAAAAGGGTCTTGAAATTTTAATTTTTAATTCGAATAACTAGTTCGTAGAACAAACAAAATTGAAAGCGTGAGCAGATAGGTAATAATTCTTTAAAAATATTGTAAGATGAAGGATAAAAGTGAGAAAAAGTAGAAGTGAGATCGCGATTCGGATTCTAAGATGGAAGATTGTAATGTCTTGAAAATTCAGAATAAATTTTTGCGCATTTTAATAATATTGTATAAAAATTATGAGATGAAACTACAAAGTTATATCCGTTCACACACACTAAAAGCCTTCAACAGCTCAAGCAGATAATTTTGATTTAGGACAAATTTTTTGGATGCATATAAAATTTAAATTTATTTTGGATAAAAGTTTACCCTTTTTTCTAGTAAATACATGTATCTAGAAAATCATAACATATGAGTAAAAAAAACGGATCAAAAGAATTGAATAGGCAAAAATATATGCAAAAGGGAAGATGAAAACAACGCAATGTAAATACATGTATCTAGCAAATATTAACATATTTTAGTAAAAAAAACATATCAAAAGCAGGCAAAAATATGTGCAAAATGGAAAATGAAAACGACCCAATGTAAAAACAGTATCTAGCAAATCATAACATATAAATAAAAAAATATATGTAAAGCACTAAATAGGCAAAAATATATGCAAACGGGAAAATGAAAACAACCCAATGTAAATTAGGAAATAATGTAAAATTAAAAAGAATCTAAACAAAAACAAACACAATAATGAACAAAAAAGAAAATAAAAAGGGGAAATTTATGATTCCCCAAATTTTATTTTAAAACAAACGACTCACGTTTTGTGCCAAGGGTATAAAATTGATATTGACATGCTCCTATTGCTTTTCAAAAAATGACAATTTGATGTTAAAACCCCTTAAACACGTACACAACCTCTTAAACTTTATACAACTAAACTTAAATCGTTAATGGTTTACAAGATTATATTTCACCAGATTTATATAAAAAGGATTCGGAATTTTTTAAAAGGTGCAAAGTGCATATCTCTCACAAAAGTGGCAATGAAATTTCAAAGTACATAAGACCATGTGATGTTAACCTGAAATGTTAGGCTTCGACATTGCGCGCACTATTTGAATAATGAAAAAACTCAGTATCAACTGACTTAGACGCTGTAGTCCTGATCAAATTGTCAATAGAAAAAGTATATCTATAATGGTCAAATTGGTAAATTTAGGATGCGCTTTGTACCAAATAATAAGGTTAAAATTATATCTTGTGAAGTGATGACAAAGCAAACAGCAAAGACATATTTTTGCATAGTGTTACTGCTATCACAATCCCAAATGAGAAAACAAATATTATTAATAGTATAGATAGATATTAATAGTATACATATTTTATCCCTGTGGTGTCATTGTACGGAATTATTGGCAAGATGGAGTTGGGACACACGTGGGGCGACTATCAACCTGTCCTTTTCTCGCTTTTTATGGGTAAATTACACTTTGCCCCTATAAATTTTTTGATTATTTCATATTATTCCCTAATGCATCAAAAATTATTATTTGCTCCCAAATCATAACCTAAGTTTGATTATCATGTATAAGAACCTTATTACCATAACTTTACTGTCTTATTTTATTAATTTAGAATCCAATGTTTGATATGATTAAATAAAGATTATCAAATATATATTCTTTTAACAAATTATAGCAAAAACCTAGACAAATAATACAATTAAAGTGGCATTTTTGTAATTTATTGAGCCTTTTATAACAAGTAATATGACTTTCATTTTTCCCCGATAAATATGGGCATAAAGTTTTATTCAGGAGGACTAAAACGTTTCTAAAAATTTTAAAAAAAGTCACTAAATATCCGATATTTTAATATAATTTTTTTTGCCTGGTTTTGCCATCCTAATTAATAATTTTGAATACCCTTTAGTGATTTATATGACATTTTAACACCTCCTATTTTTAATTTCTGGCTCTACTCCTGCCCATCGGGACCATTTGTAGTTTCAAAGCTCTCAAGGAGTTTTCTAAAATTGCGAAAAACCTCATTGGGGCAAAGTGTAATTTAATCCTTTTCCTTTTTGAAAGTGCCTTAAATAAACCTGTTGTTAGCATCTGAATCCATATTATTGAGTCCAATCTCCCTTCCAAGTGCTCAAGCTTTACAGGTTCTTTATGCTAAAGTATTAACAAAATAGATTTCTTGAGTTGTCATGTGCAAGATGATGGTTTGTAGCGTTTATCTATTGAAAATATTTGAACATTAAATTACACCTCAACATAGATATGAGTCGTGCCCTAACCTATTCGCTCTCAATTCATTTCTTTAGAACGTTTATTCTTGTTTGGGTTGTTTATTGAATGAGGGTTACATTTTTATTCAGATCTGGCTTATACGAGTTCAAGCTGAGCCCAAGTATATTGATGAACAATTAATTCTATTACTTGTCATCAATCTATCAAATATTTTTTTAAAAATAAAGCATTAACTTGAATGTCTTATAGAATTGTCAACTAATTACCATGTACTATCAGGTGTTATCAAATAATTACATCAATAAAAAAAGTTTTTCATGTTACTAGTAATAATAAAAAAGGGAAAAATTATAAAAAAAAAAAAAATGTACCATTGAAATGAGACTACAACTTAAATTTATAATTCATGAGAGTCAATATTTAACTATATGAGTTTATGCACGTAAACTTATTAATCTAATTTGAATTAGGTTTATAAATATATTATCTAATAATTAATCAAAGAAATATTACACTAGGAGTACAAGCAACATCCAAACCAAGTCCTTTATACGAAATTGATTAGTTAAGAATTTCTTTACATCGAAAATACTAGTAGTGTCGCACCCCGAAATCCATGTCCCAGAAATCGCGAGTTAAAAAGAAAAGAAAGAAGAAGAAGAAAAGAAAAGAAAGAAAATGAAAATATTTTTGCACCATCATCATCACTTCAACATCTAATCACTACTGCAGGACGTTACTACGCAACTATATATAACAACCTCATTAGAGTTTCGCAATAGTAAATACATATATATCCCGCTTAAAGATATATGTATAAGTTATACTAAAAAAAATAGGAAGGTCAGCGCCAACACTATATAAAAATATCTGATATAAGTGTAAACTCTCAGTTTACATATACAACGCCTCAAGCTACCTGCTTGACAAAATAATTAGAATTACGAAGTTACAACACGTTCTTGCTACTATGAAAGTAATATACGAGCAACAATTATGCTTAACTTCTGTGTCAACACTGTCATGCCTGCTATAGCATCAAGATACATACATATATATATATATAAGCATCTAAGTATGCTTAAAGCCCGACTCCGCTCTTACAAAACTATGCATAATAATGAAGAAGAAAAATGAAACGGTTAGATAATAAACATCAAGATAAAATAGAATCCGAATGCTATAAGACATGAATAAGCATGTTATTCATAATATAGTAGACAATTAAGTAAGCAGCCTTCAACAGTATGATAATTTGAAAAATGCTAATGTGAATACTAAAAGGGAATAACCATGTTGCCAACACTATGACTATGGAAAAAGATAATCATGCTTCACCACGCCTCGCCAACGCCAACGCCAACAACTCGAGCTAAAAGTTGGGACTAGTATTGATCGTTTTGTAAAACGAAGTTAGGATCCGTCTGCCAAACGTAACACCAATCCTAACCTTCATTGAACCGTCTACCACATGTAATGTTAGCCAATGGTAATATCCCTAATCAGGTTTCCCGTCTTTCACAGTAAGGTTGTAGGCCTCATTGCTTATCGCGGTTTTGTAAAATAACACTTCTATCTCGAAAACAAAGGAAAAGATGATTCAATTCCTAACTTACGTATGCCAATGCATATGACTCGCCTATACGTGAACATGGTAATGATCACATCTCTATCTTGAAATTATTAGTAACCACACATCCACATTAACATTATTATAATTCGCATAAATATGATATTTACATTGCCTTAAATATGAATAATTATGCTATGAGAATAACGAGTCAAATTATCATGTAATTTAAATACCATATTATCTTTGCCAACACACCATACATTAATAAGTAAAACTCATAAATTTTTAAATAGATAGTGCATAAATGACATGCATTTTCTTCATATGTTAAAAAAATAAACAATAATAATAATAATAAGAAGAAGAAGAAGAAGAAAGAAGCAAAGTCTGTGTATGACAGATTGAAATTGCAACTAGAAAATGCGTTTTCATGGAAATATAATTTAATAAGTAAAGCGCAATTATTTTATGCCTTTTTGTACAAAATATTCCTGTTAAATTTGATGATAGAGTTAATTGTTACTTACAAAAAACTAAATTTTTTTAATGCGTTCTTGAGCGGAGAGTGTTAATTTGGAAAAAATTTTGAGTGAGTTGTTATTGTGGTAATGTTATTGTTACGTTATGTTAGAATGGAAAAAAAAAGTCCCATACATTTGCACAACTGCCTGCCAGGTTCTCTACTTCTTCAGATCCGATCCCCGCGAACCACCAGAAGACCCCATGGCGCCAGGAAGATCCTCTCCAGCGATGGTGGGAATTTATTTCAATTTCCGGAGTGTGCTTTCATTTTTACTGTAATTGTTTATCCAATCATTTGATGAAATTTCTTTTCCTCAATCAGTCAATGAAATTGATAAAAGATTTATGAAATTTGTTGCTCAGCATCGCATCTATGACTAATTGGATGAACTTTGATTTGTAGTATGTTTTTATAGTAATTTATATTTATTGACCTACTTGATGGTAAATGTTATTCTGGGAAATGCTCAGCATCGCATCTACGATGACTAAATTTTGTTTTCAATTTCTTCTCTGTGTCTTCTCACATTCATCCATAATTTCTTCTATCGGCTGTAATTATCCCGAATTGTATTATTCAATGTCAAATAAGTCTTACCATTGTTGAAGAACAACTCATTGTTGTTGATGATCAAGTATATTTCTCTGATGATCAAATTTTAGTGTGTAAATTCAAATATGGAATGTGATCTATGAAATAATTTTCCGTGTGCTTCTTCTACCAGCTACATATTTCTTATGGTAAGTGGTAAACCCTCTAAAATCTTTTAGTTGTTGATTATTGATTTATTTGAATATTCATGCATGCAACAATTCAACTAAGTTAACATTCTCTAATATAA
>MKEJ01077384.1:0-10423 GCA_001753735.1 Embelia ribes
AAAACTCACATTAATTCTATTCTATCTCACGCTTCTCTGCTTCTTTTAAAATTTAATTGCAAAAATTATAACAGTACATTAACTTTACTCATCAAAGATAATTATTTTATTTAAGATAATCATTGCTTATGTTATTGATATGCATAAGTCATTTCTCACTAATATTTTAATTTAATTAATTTAGTACGTAAAAACTAATTACTATTAACCGAAGTCAAAGCCCCAATTATGCCTAATTGAAAACTTATCATCTCCTACGCCCTTTCATATACACTATTTTATACTTGCAAATACACGTATTCTTTATTTTGAAAAAAAAAAAAAATNNAAAAAAAAAAACTATTTTCACATATATATGTCACAAACTTGTGTATCTATCTACTCTACTTGAAATAAGTGTGAAAATTATTAATTCAATTCCAATTATAAAAGTTCCTAATTTTACATTCTATAGGATTCTTAAAAAATTAATGAAACATAATAATTGATTCAAATTGTATAACATATATAAATATCTCTATTATTTTAAATAGGAATAAGTCAATAATTTGCAGTATAGAAGAATAATATGAAAAATTATTTCCACTTCAATAACCAATTTTAAATATTGTCCAAAAAAATAAAAAGTACTGCTTGTTGTAAAAGCTATAACAAATATTAGCATACGGGCTAATGATAACTGTAATAAATATAGTTTTATTCAGTTATGAAAAAAATTGAAAATTTTATTCATTAGTATGAAAAGTTAAGAACATTGAAGTTACAATATATGTAAGTACCTAAATATATTTAGATTAAATGAAAGCTATTAAAAATATTTATAAACATGTTAATAATATATGAGAATTAAATTTGCTAATAGCCAAAAACAAAAAAGAAAATTTCCAAAATGAAAACTTAATAAAAAATAGTACTTTGTTTATCTTTATCAAGTGATTTTTTAGAATGTTGCAAATGGATTATGGATATTTATTAAATAGTTTCAATTAATGAAAAAATAATATGTAGTTACAAAATTACCCTTTGTGATGTCATAACATTATCCTGTAGGATGGAATTTTATGATCTCATAAAATTTTCTTTTAGGCCATTAACATTATCCAAAACAAAACGAAAATGATTATTTGAAAAGACATTTACTTAATAAGGAACTATGTATATAATTTTTTATCGCTACTTACTAATAAGTTAAGTTATTAAGGTCATTACTTACAATATTAATATGATTTTGTATTTTCAATTCATAGAAAAATCAAATGGTAATTACATTAAAATTAATCTCTTAAGTTTAAAGTCTTATTATTGAATATTAATTAAAATTATATTAAAAATATCTAAAATAAAAAAAAGACAAATTATGTATTGCTACTACTCTATGATGACTATTCATGTTAGATAAAATAATATTAATATAAATTTCAAATATATAATTATTGATTAAAACAAAACAATAGAACTGAATAATATCTCAAGAAAATGAAAATAGCACGTGCTACAAATTATTATGCTACTTTCTATACTGTTGTATGATTAATTTCTCGATACATATTTCATTAATTAAGGATTTTTATAAATAACCATGTTAAATCCTAACAATCTATAATTCTCCATCAATATTTAAAATATTATCCTGGTAAAATTAAATTGTTGAAACATTATCATATCAATATTACCAACAAATTTAAATGTAACCTAATAGATATTATTTTAAAAAAAATAATATTGTAGTAGAAAATTATCAAATCTAAACTTCTTAAAAAAGGATAAGACGACTTGAAAAAACACAAGATGCCATATATGATGAATATAAAAATTCATCAAAATTAATATTATAAAAAATTAAAATTAACAATAAAAAAAAAGATTATAATGCAAGCAACCTATGCATCACACGGGTTACATTTTAGTACTAGTATAAATTAATAACAAAATTTAAAATATCGCCATCATGATGAAAATGAAATTTCAAATCAATATGATAGAGTGAGTAAATTATAAAAATAAAAATTTGTGTTATATATTTAAATATGATTGATATATCGAAACACAAACAACTCTTGGATGGTGAAAATATTAATTGAAAAGGTGAATTCAAGGAATACTATGCTTGGTGTTTTTTTGTTATTATTTCCAATAAAAAAATAAATGAATCAAATTGTAATTGAAAAAATAAAATAGGACATGCCCGTGCATGGCACGAGTATAAATCTAGCAAGAATTAATTTTGGCAAATAAGAATTGATCCCATCAAACTATTGAATTTCTCTTCTATTAAAATCGTTCAAATAAGAATAAAGATTGTGTGGTTTTCACATGGTTCCAAAAATCTGCCATGACTGAAATTCATAATCACCCAAATTTATAAACTACAAATTCTAAAGAGAATAATCTGCTCACAGTTAAAGTGGGAAACTGTAATTTTAATGAGTACAGGGGGCCTTTTGAAATAGTGAGAAACCTCAAGGAGGAGAATGTAATTTTAATTTTTTTTAGTTTTTCATTTTTAGAAACCGACCCATCAGAGATTCAGTTATATAACTAACTCAGTAAAGCTTATATAGTCCTCGCCTCTGCTCTCAGTTAAAGCCCTACATTCACACAGCCATTTCAACCGTCACAGAGAGAGAGAGAGAGAGAGAGAGAGAGAAGATGGATGAAAACCCTCTTTGTTCCGGAGACGAAGATGAAGACGGTGGAGGCCCTAGTGAGAATTTGAGATCTCAAAATCTGGGGCTTTACTCAGCGGTTAGTAATTGAATTAGTTTCTTGATTGTAATTTATCCTCATTTTGCCAATTTTGATTCTTGAATAATGTAAATATTCCGAAAATCTCAAAATGCAGGTTTCGTTTACTTCTAAATAATTTTCTTTCTTTTTCTTTTATCGGTCTTGTAGTTCCTGCATTTTCTTTAAAATTTCTATATTTTTTGGGATTACTGAGAAATATATGAATAACAATCTTATTATCTTAATACAGATGAATGTTTTATCATCATCTTTAAAATCAATTTATTTCTTGAAATTTCTCTGTTTTGTTGGATTTGTTTCTTCTTTTTGTCTGTCTTTATTTTTTCCTGTTTCTTGTCAATTTCTGGTGGGATAATTCACACTGAAATGCAGCTGTGGTTTTCTTTAATCCTAGTCTTCTGTTCAGTTTTCCTTTTTCAGAAGATTTCTTTTGAAAAAAATAAAATTATTTTGTATGTTTCGTCAGAATTTCGAAGCTTACGTACGATTTTACCTCTGTTTCTATGCTTCTCTGCATTGACGTCTCTGTTTTCTTCTATTAGTGAATTTGATAGGAAATTTGAAGCTTTTTTCGAATTCTTTTTCAGGCGGAAGCCACTTTATCATCCGAATTACCTTCTTGGTCCCAAGAAGCAACGCTCAGGCCAGGCTCTTCAACCTCACGTTCGCAACCCCCTTCAATAGAGGTTAATGATCGGATACATTTTTAGTGCTATTTTCTCTTTTTAAAATTATCAATTGTTGGTGGGAAAATTGATACCGCTTTGACTGTGTAGAAATATAGGTAATTGTTACATAATAATCATCTTATTTTCCCCTTATTTTTGGTGAAAATTCAGGCGAATGTTTCGCAATCATTCCAATTACCCTATGATCGACAAGAACCGACACTTTTGAAAGATTTACGGGCTCCATTTCGGCCTCTTCCTTCAATTCCGGTTAGTAATAAAATGAAAATTTACAGTAATTTTCCCTCTACTTTGCTGGTTCTTTTTCTTTTTTTTGTGTTAATTGAAGACATTTTGTTTTTTGATGTTTTGGGGACAATTGAAAAAGAGTTTCAAATGGATTACAATGCAAGTGACTGCTTGATTATCATCATGTTTGAAATTAATTTTTTGTGAGAATTTTTCTCTTTTAGTCGTCGTGTTTTCTTTTTAAATTCATTTTCGTTATTGAAGACAATAGTCTTTGTTTTGTTTTGTTTCGTTTTTGTACTTTTCCTTTTGAGGATTTTCGGATTCCTTGAGTGTGTGTGTGTGTGTTTTTCGCAACTTTTGTAGGGTGGTTTTGAGTAGTGTAAAGGCCTGGTGAATGACTTAATAAGCGGCAGTCCACAGGCCTTGCGGAAGCAAGAATTGGTTAGGCCCCAATAATCGGAGGCTTTGATATTTTCCTATCTAATCTCTACCTAATAAAATCTTTCCTAACTCGTCTAATAGTAAACAAGACTATTATCTTTAATATTGGTCATCTAAATAGTTGTCTTTCAAATTGATGAGGAGTTGAATGTGTGAAAATGCAGGAGGAAGATTCGTTACAAGGGACTTCATCATCATCCCAGTTTCCATATCAATCCTATCCACCACTGCAATCAGATTTCATGCCAGATTCCGAGCCGAGTATGGTTTCGTCTATGCCAAATCCGCAAGAATCGATGTCCGGGGCAGATTCAGTGGTTCCAATTCCACCTCCTCCGCCATATCAGGTTAGTAATAAAATGAAGTTTTCATATAATTTTACCTCTGTAAATTGTATTACTTTTCTTTCTTCTTTTCCTCGTGTAAGCATTGTTTTATTTTTAATGTTTTGGGGGAAATTTGAGGAAGAGTTACGTATGAATCAATTGCAAGTAAATATTTCATCATCATCTTTGGAATGAACTTTTGTAAGAATTTTCCTCTTTTCAGGAGTGAGTGTGTAGCTGTGAGTGTTCTTGTGTTTGTGTGTTTCTATACAATTATTGTACTAACAAAATTAGTATATTTGTATACAAAATTAATTATTGTCCTTCAAATTTATTTATTTTTGGGGAAAATTAAGAAGTTAATATTGTGAAAAAGCAGGCGTTTGGTTCATTTCAAGGGACTTCATCATCATCCCAATTTCCGGTTCAATCCTATCTACCACAGCAATCAAATTTCATGCCATATTATGAACCGAGTATGGTTTCATCAATGCCAAATCACTGGAGGCCAATGCATGGTTCATTACAAGGGATGACTTCATCATCCCAGTTTCCGGTTCAATCCTTCCCACCACTGCAATCAAATTTCATGCCATATTACGAGCCGAGTACGGTTTCGTCTATGCCAAATCAAGCGAGGCCAATGTATGGTTCGTTCCAAGGGACTTCATCATCATCATCGCAGTTTCCGTTTCAATCCTATCCAACACAGCAATCAAATTTCATGCCACATTACCAGCCGAGTACCGTTTCATCTATGCTAAATCAAGCAAGGCCAAAGTATGGTTCATCCCAAGGGACTTCATCATCATCCCATTTTCCGGTTCTATCCTATCCACCACAACAATCAATATATCAGTACCCATATTGGAATTCGTCTATGGCACAGTATCCGGTGCCTCACTCATCATCATTGGTTAGTAATTGAATAAGTTAAACAATTTTGTCGCGTGATTTTTGCTTTGTTGTGATCTGTTTATTTATTTCCTTCTTCTTGTAAATTGAATACGATTCTTTTTTAAACTTCTATTTTCCGGGGAAGATTGTGGAACATTGAATGTATGGTATTGTTGATGAATTTTTATCATCATCATCATCCTTATATTAGCTTTTTATTCATCAATTTCCCCTGCTTTTCTTTTTCGTTTCTCCTTTTTGTCAGTTTAGTACGAGTTTTTATCTTTACATAATTGTCATTTTTTATTTTTAATTTTTTGGTAAATTTGAGTGGGCGTAATAACTTTTAAGTAATCATAATCTTTAAATTGATTTCTATATTGAGTTTTGAATTAAGTCTTGATTATTTTTCCTCATGTATAAAATTTGTACTTTTGGTGGGATAATTAAAGATAATTATTATGTGGAAGTGCAGGCGAATCCTTCATCATTATATGGGATTCAGACTTGGTTCTCTCCACCTCAAAATCAAAATTTCAGTCCTGTTTCGCTGCCCATGGTTAGGGTTTCGTTGCTTCTCTTGTTAATTTAGTAGGAGCTTTACTTTTTAAGTTTTATGTTCGTTGATTGAAAATTAAGTAGGAGTTAATATGTGGAAATGCAGGTAGATGTATCACTTTTTCTTGAAAGGCATACAATATTTACTTAGTTCTTGAAATTTCGTAAACATGCTTGTTGAAATGGTTTCTAAACCAAAATTGTTTCGATTTGCTATAAATATTTCTCCCACAGAATTTTCTAACTCGACTAGAATTTTCTTTTTGCATGTCGTTGATTTTAGAATTATGCTATCATCCAACTTGTCATTTCTATTTGTTATAAATATTATCTGATTCGAAAATTAAGTACGAGTTAATATGTTGAAATGCAGGTGCTCCCTTCAAAGTACTTTGGTTATCATTGTTGTATACTTCATTTTGGAAAGGCATTAAATATTTACTTAGTTCCTGAAATTTTGAACACCATACTTGTTGAAATGGTTTCTAAACCAAAATCATTTCTATTTGTTGTGCTTAACTCTACACGTTGTGGGTAAACGATAATGATATACGTCCACAAAATTATGAGCATGAATTTCACAAGTATCAACGTGGGTACATACTATGCATCGATCTTTTCCTTAAAAATAGAACCAAAGCACATGAACTAAGGACATAAGTGCATACCTGTTTCAAATATTATTATCATCATATGAATCAATATTCCTTGAACAAAAGAGTACTTATGGAATCAACTTGTTTTTGGATATAATGTAGAATATTGGCCCACAGAGACCGAATCAATATACCTCCATCCGAAATTCCAGATCCAGGAGGGCACCAGAAATCTCTAATCCCAGTCAAGTTGTTCCTACTTCTGCCCCTCCCGATTGTAGGCCACGTGGCAGCAATCCAAATCCCAGGTCTACTTCCTTTGATAAATAATGAAATTCATCTTTAAATATATTTCAGTGATAATAGACAGGTGAATATTCAAGAATATTGAAGCTTTTTATTTGTTCACTTTCCTGGCAGTTCAAGCTCATTTCCTGAAAGGCATTTGCAGAAAATTAGAAAAGGAAATGATGATTCGGACGAGGATATTTCGACATCAACTAGGAAAGAAACTGAGCGAAGAAAGTGAAGGCAGTTCAAGCTCATGCGGTTGACGAAAATTAGAGAAGAAAATGCTTATCTGTTTGATGACATTCTCAAATTTGCACCTCCAAAAATAAAGACAAAGCGAGTTTGAAATTTTCAAGAAGTGATACGGATATATGGGTTTTTTATCTTGAAAAGTTTCATCCATTAATTTGCTCAAAATGGGTAGAGCCCGTTCTTTGTGGCATTCATAAATACATGATTTCATAGTTTTTCGCCTTGTATAGGGGATAAGTGGTTAAGTAGAAAGTTAAACGTAGTTTCATATTTCAACCATATTGTAAATTTGAGCAAGTGTTCGCAGAATGTTTTGATAGTGAATAGTGGATGATAGATTGCTAACTTCCCACTTTTCTCTGTGTATGAATTTAGCTTTTCTTAAGCAAAAAGCTAAAAACTAGCTTAAAATACCAAACGTGGTGCTAGATAGGCAGCTTAGATTATTTATCAAATAAATTCATATCAATGTTATATAAGGCACGGGCTAAATTATGAAAAAAATAGCAAAGATATCAGGCTCGTGGCTGCACGGCCATCTGGGTGGCAG
The DNA here is from genome assembly GCA_001753735.1 of Embelia ribes. Lineage (NCBI taxonomy): Eukaryota > Viridiplantae > Streptophyta > Magnoliopsida > Ericales > Primulaceae > Embelia > Embelia ribes. The sequence goes on from MKEJ01077384.1 coordinate 7,580, forward strand.
TTTCCAAATAAAAAATGCAAATAAAGATTCAATTTTCCCAGAAAAGATCGAAAATTTTGTTTCAATTGAGTACCTAAATTATTCCCAATTAAAATTTTTCAGGGATAAAACCTGCTGGTATGGGCCTTTTATAATGATAGTGGGATAAAATAGCAGTGGTTCTATGTAAAAATCAATGTATATTTGGCTTGGCTTGGCTTGGCTCGCTAATATTTAAGTATAACGTGTTCTTGCCCATCTTTGATAGCTAACTCTTAACTCCATAATTAAATCATCAACAATATTTATTTACTTTCAAAGAATTAATTGAATTGTTCTCCACGTCATCGATTATTTTTCATTTCATCAACTTTCTACCATGTCGCTAACGGTGTTAGATGATGTATCGCATTGTTCTTCAAAATGAATAGTTAGAGTATTTCTTGTCGGAAAAACTAATTTACACAAGGTGAATATGCCCAAAAGAAATGTGTGATTTTCTTTAAAATGATTTTCGTTTGATTTTCTCCACAGTTCCTTTCATAATTATTTTGAATATATTTCCAAATTTTTGAAGCTTCACATGATTTTCTGCTGTATTTATGGCCCTCTAATTTACGATATATCGGAGATTTTATTCAAAATTTTCTAATTTCACAAGACTCGGGGAGTAATCTGAAATGTTCAAAAACCTTAAAGGACCAAAGTGTAATTTGCATCGCAAAGATTCAGTTATATAATAAATAATAAGGTTGTAAAGCTATATAGTATTTGCCTATGCTGGAAATTAAACTCCCCATTTATACATACATACAACCATTTCAACTGTTACGGAGAGAAAGAAAGCAGAAATGGATCAAGAATCTAACTTGGGAGGATGGGACACGGATAGTCGGTACGCTCAGCGGCAGCAATAAGTCTCCTGACAAACCGAAGCCCCAATAATAACTTTAAAATGAATTTCGTGTGATTTTTTGCTCTGCTTCTTTTTCCTCTTCTTTAATTGCATAGAAGTTTTGTTTATCTTTGCAGATGGTTTTTTCCTTTTTATCTACTCTGTTTTCTTGGTTCTTTTTTTCTCCTTTCTTGTAAATAAATCTGTTGTTTCATGTGATAAGGATCCAAAATTTTCAACACGACCGGGTGAGGGGCGTGCTTTGATGGATGCATCTCCCAGCACCACCGACAACGTCAATGGCAACAACTGCTTTACTACGGATGAGAGGGATCTAATGTCCGAAAAAGTTTTAATGCATAATGACATTAATAACAGGAGGCTCGTCATCCCCAAGTCACATGCCGAAAAGCACTTCCCTCTTGATTCATCCGCTACCCACAAGGGCCTTCTCCTTGATTTTGAGGACGTCAGCAGTGGAAAACCTTGGAAGTTCAGGTACGTCGAAAGAGACAAATGCTACTTCCTGACCGAAGGCTGGCCCAGGTTCGTCAAGGACAAGATGCTCAATGCCGGGGACATTGTCTCATTCCACCACAGAAAAGGAGAACTCAGCAAGAACCGCCTCTTCATTAGTTGGAGGCGTCGTCAATCAGAGGTTGGTTAGTTATCGGATACCTTTTTTGTGTTATTTCATCTGCATTATTATTTCTGCTTCTTTGTTTTCTGTTTTCAAACTAGTATATTTGGTTGGAAAACGGAACTCGTAATGGATATGTCTAAATACAGGAGAATGATTCACCATCATCATGTAAATGAATTTTGAATTTCATATTTCCTCTGTTTTGTTGGTTCTGTTTTCTTGCAAAAATTAAAAAAGTTGGAGATTTTCTTTGTACTGAAATTTCTACTTCTGGCGGGTCCGCCGTTTCTCTTGGGACCTCCTGGAAATGAAGATAATGTAAGTCTAAAATCAACGAATTAATCATTTACATTTCTTTAAAATAAAATGTTTCGTTTATTAATCTATTGATTGATTTTGTTCTTAGGGCAAAATACTGATGGTTCCGGTGACGAAGGGGCAGAAGATCTTGACCTTGATCTGAAGCTATAGAGCAAGATTTGAATATTTGGTACTCTTTACGACATTCATTGGTAAATGACTTTTTAAGTTTTCAATCTATGTGAGGGATAAAAAGCAGACCAGACATTTAAATGTAGCTCTAATTGTGAACTTGAGCAAGTGTTGTTGAAACTTTTGATGGTGAATTGTGGATAATAGATTTAGCCAATGTCTAAATTTTCTATGCATTGTGGCAGTTTTGTTCAACTTGTTGTTAGACTATAATGCATGATGTATCTTGTACTTACAGAAAATACTAATTAATTAAATTGAAAATGCCATCAAACTGGTACTTATAACAATTTAAATTCTAGACACTTTTTTAGTTTGGAAACCGAATTGTTTTTCTCTTCCCACAAACCAACCAAAGTGAAAGATTTGCTCAAAAGTGAAGTACTCAAAATCTGGTAAAATAAGAATCAAGATCACAGGAATCTGATAGACAACAGGCTTTTATATTATCCCAGTTCTACTGTGACTAAAATTCGTAATTGCTCGAATATCCTGGTTAGTTGTTAATGTTCAGATTTTCAAAATTTCAAACCACCCAAATCGAACCGTTAAATATTGGTTTAATTTTGCTTTTCAATTTTCTCTAAACCAAATCAAGCCGAAACCGCGAATTAGTTATTGGTTTAGTTTCTTATTTTCATCATGAACAGTCCGAACTGAATCTCAAAGGCCCCTAAAGACAATGCATGCACTTAACCGATATAAATGGGGTGGTGATGGTCATTACATGGATCAAGAAAATAACAGTAGTTATGGACCGGTAAGGCATGGGGTTTATATTGGAATTGGCACCTAAAATTTTGGGGTAAAAGGCGACTGATATTTAAACCTCCAG
>MKEJ01077389.1:4436-14725 GCA_001753735.1 Embelia ribes
ATTATATACGATTTTAGAATCAAAATTTAAAAACAACTTTAAGAAGCGAATTTTAAAAATCATTCGTATTCCCAAACTAGGCCTAAAGGGCCCTCTAAATACACAATTCAACTGGTGTTTCATGTATACGTTTTTGCTGTTAGGTCAGTATTAATTTAGTTTTCAGATTCTGACCTTACTATATTTACATCAGAACCGTGAAATATAGTTTAAAACTAATTTAAGGTTAGCTTATGGGAGGGATTCCAATTAGATTTGGAACATAGTTTTGATATCACTGCACAGTTTAATTTTTTTTTTGAAAAGGTTGATATCACTACACATTACCTGAAAGGGTTTAGTTGGATTTTCAAACTCTATAATTAATATACAAAATTGGTAATTTTCAAAACACCAGGGCAACTTTTCTCTGTCTATAGAAGCTGTGGTTCCCTAACATATTCTTAAAATTTAGTTTAGTTTCCAAACTGGTAAATCAAACAATCTTATGTTTATAAATTTCTGGGTATAGATTACCAAAACTCTTCATGTTATTCAGCAATGCTGCAGTTTGTCCACCCCAAAAGCACCCTCACCATTGCCATAAAATCCCATTTCTTTATAAGATCAAACACTTCATCATCATCATCCATTATAGTAGACAAAATCCTGAACTCCAAAACAGTCAATCAAGCTCTGAACATATTCAACCCAGTTTCGAAAACGGCGACAAACCAGGAAATCTACTCAGCCATCATTCACTTCCTGACCAGGGCCAAGTTTTACGCGCACGCCACGTGTTTGACGAAAACCCTCATACAAAACCTCCTCAAAACCCGCAAACCCCGACAAGTCTGTTCATCCATTTTCAAGTCCTTGAAACTTTTGGAAAGCCCACAAGCTGTTCCCAATGTGTTTGGGGTGCTAATCATTGCGTTATCCAAAATGGGTCTCGTAGGAGAGGCCTTTTGGGTTTATAAAAAGTTGGAGAATTTGCCTTCGATGCAAGCCATGAATGCGCTTCTAGATGGGTTTGTCAAGACGAGGGAGTTCAAAAAGATGTGGAGATTGTACGGGGATTTTGTTCCCCGTGGGGGTTTGCCTAGTGTAGTTACGTATGGGACACTGATAAACGCATGTTGTGAGCAAGGCGATATACAGAAAGCTCGCACCTTGCTTGATGAAATGGTTGCGAAGGGGATTCAGGCGACTGTTGTCATATACACGACTATAATACGTGGTTTGTGTGAGGAGGGTAATATTTATGAAGCTGAAAGAATGTTTAGGGTGATGAGGGAATCTGGCGAACTCCCGAATGCATACACCTATAGTAGTATGATGAATGGGTACTCCAAAATGGCCAATGTAGAGAAAGTTATCGACGTGTACCGAGACCTATTGGATCAAAGTGTGCTCCCCAATATTGTCATTTTTGGTGTTCTAATTGATTCGCTATCCAAAGTGGGCGAACCGACAGCTGCTAAAAGTTACTTTGTTCATATACTTAAGTTTGGATTAGCTCCTAATTTGTCTATATATAATTGTTTGATTGACGGATACTACAGGTCAGGTCAACTAACTGAAGCGATGGAGATGTATTCAGAGATGAAGAGGCTTAATATTTCGCCCGACATATATACGTATGCAACCATTATGAAGGGTCACTGTGATGTTGGTAGATCGAAAGAAGCAAATGATTTATTGGTAGAGATGAATAACAAAGGAATCTCTGCAAATTCAGTGACATACAATACTCTCATTAACGGGAACTGTAAAGAAGGGAATATGGAGAAGGCTGTAGAGTTATGTTCTCAGATGGCAGAGAGAAGTATAGCACCCAATCTGGTAACCTTCTCTGCCCTTATCGATGGATATTGCAAATTGGGGAACACCGAAGCTGCCATGGGATTGTTCACAGAAATGGTCATTAAAGGTATTGAGCCTGATGTTGTTGTCTATACAGCTCTAATCGATGGGCATTTCAAAAATTGTGATATGAAAGCAGCTCTTCGGTTGCACAAGGAGATGACAGAAGCAGGTGTAATCCCTAATGTTTTCACTATTAGTTGCTTAATTGATGGGCTTTGTAAAGACGGAAGAATTGAAGATGCTATCCAATTTTTCTCAGAGCAAACTCAAGAAAAAATTCTTCCAAATCATGTTATGTATACGGCTTTGATACAAGGTTTATGCGACGATGGGCAGATACTCAAAGCCTGCAAACTTTTCTCAGACATGCGTTCTTGTGGGTTGAAACCAGATTTGTTGACGTACAAAGTTATTGTTCGAGGTTATCACAGAGCTAGCCATGTGGTTGATGTGAAGATGTTGCAAGCTGACATGCTAAAGATGGGTATCAAACCAAATGAAATAATCGGCCAAGCTTCAAATTGAGGTTAGCAAGATATCTTCAATCATATATTGTTCTGAAAGCCAGGAATTTGTTGGCAGTGGTGAGAAAAATTTGATTCGGGGATAATGTTTTATTTTTTCTCATTCCCTTTTCAATTATATGTTTTCTTGAGGCAGTCGTTTTTCTCCTTTTCAAGGGGAGTGAAAAGGTAGATGGTAACTTTGTAAATCGTTGTTAAGAGGGTGCAGGTGTTCTAAGTCTTCCAGCACCATGTCATGAAACCTCAGCAAAATTATACAAAGAATGAGATCATAAGTTAAGATCTGATTATAGCATATGTATATCCACATATATCTTGGCATCACAAGCGAAGATAACTTTCAAAAAAAAAAAATCACAAGTGAAGCACTACATAATAATCCAGGGTATGAAAAGAAAATAAAGAGTAGAAGTACACATGAAAAAAAAGCTTTATTCATCTTTAGATCCATGGATAATATTGTTACAACGATCGTTTCAGATGGTTGAAGCATTACAAACTTATGGAAAGATATGTTCCATATACCACAATGATGTGTTGCATCAACCTTCAAATTAATGCTTCGTATCATCTCATCACCATGAGAGAAGCAATCAACTGTGCAAATAATCACTGCCTGCTTTCCCAAGTATAAAATTATTATTATGGACGAGCTAGAGAAATAATGATCTGCTACATTTTCCATTGAAGGGAAGAACAACAATTTTCTAGATAGATGCGACTATTTTTGTTGAAGTAGTAATACACAAAATGACGAAATTTGATTTTTGTTGAAGCAGCCCCCGGCCCAATGGAATTTATGCAACGAGAGATGCAAATTTTTCTGTTAAACTTTTTTCGGAAGCAGCTCACCTTTTAGCAATCAAATCATCTTTTTATTCTGTTGATTTATCATACAAATAAATATTTGCTTTTCAATCCTACGACTCCTCAAGCGAAGGTTGAAAGAGAAAAATGTGGAAAACCAAGCAATAACATACCGTAAACTATTATCTTTGGCACTGCAATATTTACACGGCTACAGCTTCAGGCTTTTTGCTCGTCTTTATTCCTTTTATAGCTGTTACACGTCAAAAAGAAGAAATTTCAGCAAAATATCATCTAATATGAATATCTATCATACATAGCACTTCATCAAAGAAGAAGTGGTGCATGCCTTCCGCATAATCTTTAGCCCCAAAAACAGCAGAACCAGCAACCAAAGCATTGGCTCCAGCATCAATAACCTGCCAACATCATTACAATCAGAGGAAATAAATTACGAAGTGTGTATTAGATAATTTCCACAAAGCAATGGAAGATTGTGTATTCTGCTCCAATACAATTTTTCTTTCTGCACGCCTTACAAAGATTCTATTTCCTTCCCAAAGAAGGGAGGATATAAATTCAAACTCAAAATCATACAGCTGCTAAAACATTTTTATGTTGATTTTACAGATCCCTTTGAACTGACTGCAAAAGAAGGTAAATATATTTTCAGGATGCACTTGAAGCCATTTGGTATTGGAAGCCTAGAAAAAAAAAATTAGAAGTACTCGCCCATATGACAGTATAAGAAATAATCAAAATTTTTGTTTGACAAACCTTATAAGCATTTTTGGGACCAACTCCGCCATCAACTTCTATCCATGGATTCACCCCCTGAAAAGGAAAGGGGAAAATGAAAAGAATGTTCCACGTTTTATACATCTATACAGACAGCGCACAAGAATGAGAATGCAACACCTTCTCCACGCACATTCTTCTTAAATCGGAGATTTTTTTCACTTGGCTCTCGATAAAGCCTTGCCCACCAAATCCAGGGTTCACCGACATGATCAATACCAAATCAACCACTGTTGGGAAGTAAATAAGATATTAAAATTTCTCTTTTCATACAGATGCATAAACCTGATATCACACAAAGACTCAATGACACTAGTTTTTCTTTTGTGGAGCTGTTAAGAAGAAATTTAGGGTGACCAAAACAAATACAAACTCTTTACCAAAAGTAGTTGAGTCCTCAAGCTTATTTTGCTAGTACATGTAAGCGAACTTCCTAGATTAACTTCTTAAGGAGCCACACTATCTCCTTCTTCCTTTATGAAGAAGCACTTCTGTTTGAAGTCAAGTAGTCAACTCAATCAATATTGTGCCGGTGAATTCTGTAGCCATTCATGTGATGGCAATGTTCTTTATTTATTTTATCAATGTGCGGATAATAAGTGAAAAAATAGCTGGTCAAGTTCAGATTTCAAAACATGCCAACACGAAAAGAAGAAATAAAAACCAAGGGAAAACGTTTGTCACTCTTTGAATGTTGATTGTGAGGCTTTAAATAATGACTATCTTCAGAAATGAATCTTACCATCAAGAACATACTCTATTGTACCAAGTGGGGTCCCGGGATTTAGGACAACACCAGCTTTGGCTCCCAGACTCTTGATCTGAATTACAAGAAAATATGGAAGGTCACAAGATCATATCTTATGTACCAAATCTACATTGGAAACCCAACATGGACTCAATTACATTAAATCTGGATAAAGTACGAACAAAAGTACACTACAAATTTTATTAAGGACATTAAATTTGCACTTTACAATTTGCAAAAAAAAAAAAGTAGTAATAGATGTACATATTGGGAAACACTTTCTACCGAGTTTGTCAAAATTGGAACAATAACCTATACACATCTTTTTCTGTCACATACATTAAAGAAGAGCATAAAGCAAGTGAAAAACACGAAGATAAATGCTAAATCAGCTAATTTCCTGGTAAGAGTGTGAAGAAATGATTTTTATGTGCCTCGTGCCAACCAACAATATGCTCGCTATAAAAGTTTCAACCTATCCTAATAACTCTTCTAGCATGCATACGAAGGAACACGTAGTACCATGTAGTAGCCCACTCCGTCTTTTTTACCCAAACTCTTCTAGCATGCGGAGAAACGTTCAAATCAAACCAATTTCAGTTTGGGACATGAACACACGAAGAAGCAATCTTGATTTCAGACACACAAGTTTACATTACTATAAGTTGGGTAGATCCATGAATATCAGCATACAGTTGCCAATGTGCTAAATACTAGTTACTTGGTTAGACATTGACCTAACTCTCACGAAGATACCAACGTTGAGGAAAACTAACTTTGGCTAGAGGAGCTATCCCCTCAACCGTTTACCCACACTATGAGAAAGCATCATTGAGTTGAAAAGAATTATAAATTCCAACCTGTATTAAATGTTTGGTGATATCTGCTATAATAGTTTAAGCAAATGTTGAGATTCGAGAGAATTATTCACTCGACCACGCGATCAAAAAAAACTTTGGACTTAAGATGAATGCTCACCTGATTAACTGTACGATGCAAATGGATCGTGGATGATTGCTCGCAATGGACACTGACTATATCAGCTCCTGCCTTGATGAAATCGGGCACCCGTTGCTCAGGTTCAACGATCATCTGCAACACTTAGTCCAAGCAAGCAACAACATTCTCAACCAAACAAGGCCTTAGTAAAATTCAGGAATTGAAAGACGAGAAGAATACCAAATGTACATCCAGTGGTAGGTCCGTCACGGGCCGTAATGCGTCAACCACAAGAGGTAATTTGGAACAAAACGACCATGCATTACATCAACATGAATCCAATCACACCCTGCCAGTTCGACTGCTTTCACATAGTAAATATGAGAGTGAAACTCTGACACCCATGACGAAACACCACCATTCAAATTAATGCTAAGCAAACATGTAATCAGATATCATATGGCACAAAATTGGTTTAATGGATGGGTTAGAAATTATAGCTTATTTTTGGATGCTTCTACCCCTCTGTTTTTATTATTTGAAGTTTTCAGAATATTATAAAGTTGTAACTGAACTCCAAAGCACAAGGGAAGATTAGCAATATCGACAACCAGACAAATTCATTGGCATTCTAATCAGAATCAGCAATAACCAAAACTTAAACCACCTTTTCAATTGCGAAAATAAAGTTCATCACTTTTATAATCCCCCATAGAAAATGTTAATTAGAATACCAGTTCTACAATATATTTACCTTGCAAAAAAAAAGTAACCTAGAATACGACACAATAGATGCATCATTGTAAAAACAAGAATCACAGTCCTGCCGGGCATAAGGTGCAACTTTTATAGCAGCAAAGATTAAAGATACAGAATCAGAACCTGCTCTCCTAACTTCGCAAAATTTCCAGAGAGAATAGATGGAGAAACAATGATGTCACTTTTCGAAAATTTGTCCAGTCGAGAGGAAGCTTTCACGGTGAACTTTTTGCTACATTCACAAACAACAACAAACAAACATATCAGAAAATTTTGTTTAATGTCAGTCACTATTGAAACTTGCAGAAAATTCTGAGTGTTGCTAAATCCTCAAAGACATAAATTGCATGGACAACAAAATGCAATCTGTCACCGATATAATTTTAATATTTTGAGTTCATGCCAGAATCAGCGAATGATACTCAAACGAAATTGGCTGCCCTTTGACAATAACTTCCCATCTCTTGCAGTGCAGCTCACTCTATACGTAACTCTACCCTAAATTTTAGGGTATGTTCACAATGCATCAAGTACTATTCAAATCCCTAAAAAAATCTCCTATAGTGACCCCTTGAACTATGGGACAACTATACATCCCTGATACTATTTTTAAGTCCAGTTGATCCATTGCGGGCATTCCTCATAGTCCACCCTCAGAATTAGAGTTTGAGATATAGAGATTAAAATTTAGGGAATGAGAATAGCAATGCTGTTGGGAATGCCTTTGGCATATTAACAAACACGTAATGATCAAAATTTGAAATTTTCCAGCTGTTCAAATGGAAGAGACACGAGAATAGATATTAATATATGCAATTCCATTTCTTTATCGGCTTAGTATAAATGACCAATTTACACCAGATCAACTATTACTTACGAAAAAAAAGTATATCATCATGCTGATCATTTGAATTCTCCAATTGGGCCTCACAGTTCAGCACGTAAATGATATCAATTTAATCCCAAACGACAATTGAAACCCAAATTGAAAATATTCATCTCTTCAGATAAAAGAGAGTCAAAAATAGTTATTAACATATAAAAATTTCACTTCTTTATCAGATAAGTATAAATGATAAATTTACACTCACATAAATTTTCAACTTTTAATCATGAAAAAAAAAAGTAAAAAATCATGCTAATCATTTGAGTTATCCAATTGGGTCTCACAATTAGCACATAAATGAAATCAATTAATTCCCAAATAAATGAAATCAGTTAATTCCCAAATGGAAAAAAAAAAACCCAAATCTCAAAATAATCACCTCTTCAGATAAAAGAGAGTAAAGCATAGTTATTTACACATAAAAATCTTACTTCTTTGTCAGATAAGTATAAACGATCAATTTACACTATCAAAAAAGTTAAAATTTTTATTCTTGGGGAAAAAAAGAGAGAGAGAGAGAGAGTAAACAATCGTGATAATCATTCGAGTTGAGCAATTGGGTATCACAATGCATCACATAAATGAAATCAATTTATTCACAAAAGATCAAAGACAAAAAAAAAAATCAAAATTTGTACCTGGTAAAGGTATGAGGATGAGAGAGAGATTGTTTATGTAGCTTTAGTCCCCCACCGAGCCCTTTGATCTGGGATTGGACCAGAGTTGATGAACCCAACGAAGTTGTTGCCATATTTCTCTCTCTATCTCTCTGTGATTCTCTCTCGATTACTGGAAAGGTGGGAGAAGTTTTCTCTGTTTTCTTTTCTTTCGTTTCGTCTGCAAAAAATGAGTCTAAATTCTGGAAGCCAACGAAACCAGAAAGGATTAGATGACACGTGTCAAGCCACGGTATGCTTATGCTTATCCGAGGTGAATGGTTTGGTTGGTCCCTCCTGTGGCGTTAATATGTAATTGTCGCATTTAATTATTATTAAAGAATAAATAAGTATTTTATTTAACACGAAAATTGGAAATTAATTTTGAAAATACATGTCAAATGGAAAATAATAATATTATATCATAGATAAGCGAAGAGGGGGCGTAGACCTTGGCTCACGGTCCTCCCAACAAATATGGTTCATCTATTTTTAATTTTATAACTGAGAAAAAAAAATTTATTTAATTTGAAGCGACAATTTCAAATCAACGACCATGGTTGCTTGTCAAATTTTGGTGCATTGATTGATTTGCCATCCAAAATTGGTGAACTAGTGGTGGCAACAAGTTATTTTGTGCATATAATTATGTTCGGATTGGTTCCGAATTTGCACATACATACAGTTGTTTGATTAACGGATAATATGCAAGGCATATTGTCTATCTTAAGCAATGTATACATATACAGAGATGAGGAAGCTTAATATTTATTGTGATGTTGGCGGATAGAATGAAGCAAATGTTTATTTGTAGAGATGATGAAAGGAGGAATATCTACAAATTTAGTGACGTACAATGCACTTATGTTCTCAGATGACAGGGAAAGGTGTAACGACCAATCTAGTAACCTTCTCTGTTCCTATCTACTATTATTGCAAATCAAGAAACATCGATGCTATCATGGGATTAATCACTGACATGGTAATTAGTCATTTGTGACGGATGTTAAAATTTAAACATTGTAATACACTAACAACTCTCCAATTAAAAAAGGAGATGATGGAAGCGGTCGTTACCCCTAATGTATTCACTTTTAGCAGCTTAGTTGATGGGTTGCGCATAAATAGGAGAATTGATGATTCTATCAAACTCTTATTGGATCACACTAGAGGCAAGATTGCTCCAAATCATGTTGTGTATACGACTTTGGTACAATGGTTATCTGAAGAAGTGGGGATTTTTTAAGCCAACAAATTCTTCTCGAATATGCGCTTTTGCGGGTTGAAACCATATTTGATGATTTATAAAGCTATTGCTTGAGGTCATAAAAAAGTTACACATTTCGTTGACATGATGATGTTGCAAGCTGATATGCCAACGATGTAAATCGAACCAAATGAAATGGTATATCAAGCTTTAAATTAAGGTTCGTATTTGGGTTACCATAATCGTATATTGGTACGTACAATGAGTGAGATTGATTGAAATTATCCTTACCACTGTGTTATTTGTTAGGTGTAGACGTCTCAATTGGGATGTATTACCAATTCCATGGGTAATTTATCCGTAAAGTTTGTTCATCCTCAAGTTGATGTATGTAACAAAGTTAAAATTTCTTATATGGGGTGTGATTGCACCAGATAGATCGTCGTCGTAAAAATTTATTATTACATTCAAACAATTTAAGAAAAATGAAATGGATGAATGAATAAGTTAGCAAATTCAAAGTTAAACTATCAATTTCGTTCAAACTATTATAAGATTAGGATTACAGTCATTCGGTCTAATATATATATTACACACCCATATTAAATCAAATACCATAATAGTGCAAAGCAATTGGGGGGCTAGGGGGAAGATAAATGATAATTGATCCAATCCGTGTCTACCCAATCTCTGTCTATCTTGCAAACAGGTGGTCATTTGGTCCAATATGTGACTACCCTGCAATTAAGCAATGAAAAAAAAAAAGATAAATAATAATATATAATTATATTGTTAATTTTTAATTATTTTAAACGTGTTAGTCTAAGAAATACCACATACTAAAATATTGACATACCGCACTTGACTAATGCCAAAGTTACTGGAATGATGATCCCTGCTAATATGATACAAGCGACAATACAATATATAAAGAACAATGCCTTGGCTGGATTTTTATGCGGAACTCGGCAAAATAGTTGCCGAATCCGACTATCCATGTTCGGCCATTTTGTGGATCCCTGTAAGATGCTCGCATATGAGCCTGGGCTCGGCTGTAAAAAAAAAAAATTAGTATGATAACAACGAAATAACCGTATGCTATTTTACGTAAAAAAAA
>MKEJ01077394.1:0-15106 GCA_001753735.1 Embelia ribes
AATCAAAATTGAATCAAAACACAGCAATAAAAGCCAATACCGTCTCTTTATTGAATCACAGTATAATTACAGCACACAGATGTTTAATTTACATCATTATACTATGAAACAGTATTGCTACAACACTGATACAGTAGTGCTACAGTGTTGGTGGAAAATTGGGACCTTATAGATTTTATGAGTGACATAACACTCTCTAAATCGGGCCTATGAATTGAGGTACGTAGATCACTCATGCTATTTCATATGGTATATAGGGTGAGGTAGTCCTAGTAGGGAGCCGAAGTAAGATACTAGTCCCACTTTTTGTCAAGTCTTGTTTGGTTGGCATATAAAATATATTTGGGCTCAGAATGAGAAAATAAATTTAGAAAATGAGGAAATTGAAATAAAAAGCTTTGAATGAGTATTTTATATGGAAAATGCGAAAAATGCGGAAATTGTGGAATATGAAAAAGATGTGGAAATTATGTGTATTTGGAAATATGGAATTTGTGGAAATGTAGATTCTGGAAAAATGTGAATTTATGGTCATGTGGATTTTTGCAAAATGTATATGAAAATGGCATTTGGACATGGTTAGAGCATGCCCATATACAATTGCTTGCAACCCGGGTTCAGGGCATGGCATGAATATAGAGAGATTTTCAAGAATTGTCTTATATTGTACTTCTGCATCATCATTATATGCTCAAAATAGTGTGAACAAAAAAAATGCAACTTCTTTGATTAAGAAAGGTTTTTCTTCAATTCTTTTAAGCGGGCTTTATTTTCCATTCTTTATTTCAAGTTTACAAGATATATCTCAAATGTATAAATCCACTGATTCTTAACAAGATTCGTAATTCTTGATTTATATGGAAGCTGGACCCAAAGGTGTTTTATGGAATTCTAAAACTTGGACACTCTAATCTGCAAAGTGATACTAGAACACGAATCTGCAATCTTTACATGTGTTCTTCAGATAGTGTAAGAGATCATTAAAAAATAACCTTAGCTCCTTAAGTAGTCCCCTCACGTGATCAAAGAGGAATGATTTAATGCAAATGGCAATCTTTGTATAAATATATGATAGTCATGGCTCTTCATTGGCCTAAATGTACATTTATCTGTATCAACATGTCAGCTTATATTAGAGACAAACTCGTCAAGAAGTTTTAAATCATTCACCCAATGACCAATTGTTTGTGCAAAGTGCTTCTCTAGTTAGTATGCTGCCTTTAGATATTTTACTTCGTTTCCATCCTAAGCCAGATTGGGATGACGAAAAAATAGTAGCAAATCCTCCTTTGATTTTGCATAATCTTTCATCTTATCTGGAACATACATCACTTCGTTTAAACAAATTCTAAAAAGCATTCTTCTCCATGTGTATGATGTCAATTTTATGATATATTAAGTTAGAATTCCAACAAGCAAGATGCTAGAAGAAGCTACATTTCTTCCAGCCACAACCCATAAGTCTGTATATCCTCATATTATGTTTCTCACCTCCAATTTCAGTAACCTTTGCCTATCCTAGTTGTTCTATTTAATGGACGATCTCATATATAGTGTTAACCTATAGAGGGCCTTTCAAAATAGTTCAATTTTTTATTAACCAATTCTTATTGTTTATGAAAATATGTCCCTTTGGTAGAAACTTCAGATTATTGCCGAATTACAACACCTTCATCCCATTCGGAAGATAGAACACATCTAAATCTTTCAAGCAATGAGGACAAACCAACTTTTTGGCTATCAACAAGTCCGATAACATCGAGTATGCCAGGAAGTCAATTGTTGTCCATATAAGAGCTGCTATAATAGGAAGTTCCATTTCAATACAACATCATAAGTCATCATACCAACTGTCGAGATGAAATTGATTAAAGAAGAAATTTCCATTAAGGAACAAGCATTTAAAATATGAATTGTTCTTTTGTGCAAAATCAGGGATGAGTATGTTTTAACATATTGACCAAACATCACAAAACCATCTATGAAAATGCTGAAACGTACAATGTGAAGCTCAATTATATGTGGCATTAAAAAGTTTCCATGCCTCGAAATCTGATAGATTACTTATCATGCTCAGTTCTCGCTCACATGTTGTTGGCCTTTGCCTTAGATCGATATAACCATTGCAATCTCAGTGTCAGTGAAAAGTAATACAATCTTATTGCTATAACATCCCTACTTTTGTAATGTCCTAAAAATACGTATAAATTTTTGGAGTAAATAAATAATATTATGCAAGCTATAATGCAATATTTATGCATGTCATTTTTGTTGCGCCTTGAAACCCGTGACCTGAAAGAGGCCAAATAAAGAGGAAAAAAAAGAAGAAAAAAGAAAACAAAATGAAAAGAACAGAAAATTCTTCTATGCTATCATCATCACTACAACATCCAATCATCACTATAGGGCGAGACTATGCATCTGTATATAGCAAACACATCAAAGCTGTTATATATATAAAATAGGAAGGTCAACATCAACACTATGTGAAAACAACGTCAATACAAGAGTAAATGGTCAGTTTACATATACATCGCCTCAAGCTATCTGCCTGATAAAAATGACTAAGAAAAAAAGTTACAATATGTTCTTACTACTATGAAATATTATAAGAGCAACAACCATGTATAACTTCAACGTCTCCCATATCATGCCTACTATAGCATCAAAATATATAAATATATAGCATTTATGGATGCTCGAAACCCGCCTTCATGCCTATAAAACCATGAATGAAAAAATAAAGAAGAGATGATAAACATCAAGATGACATAGAGTCTAAGTTTTATATGACATAAATAAGTATGTTATTCATAACAAATAAGGCATTTTAAGTAAGCATGCTTCAACACTGTAATGGTGTAAACAATGCTAATGTGAATGACAATGAGAATACCCATGTTACTAATGCCATGACTATGTAAAAGGATAATCATATCTCACCAATACTAACGCCTATGACACAAGCTAAAAAATTGGCACTAGTATCTATCACTATTTAAAACAACATTATGATCTGTCTCCCGTATGGTAACACCAATCAAAGCCTTCATTGACCAATCTCCCATGTGGTAATGCCAGTCAACACTAATATCCCTAATTAGGTTTTCCATATGTTACGGAAAATTTATAGGCCTCATTATTTCCTGCTGTTTGTAAAACAATACTTTGCCCTGAAAACAAAGGAAAAGGATACTTAATTCCTAATTCATACTTGTCAATGCATATGCCTCACCTACGCATGAATATGAAAATGACAACGCCTTTAATATGAATAAGATAATAACAATGCCTTCGTATGAATATGATATTAACAACACCTTTAACATAATAAATTATTCTACGAATGTAAATGAGACTAATTATCATGAGAATAATATCATATCATCAACGCCAAACATTATGTCAATCAATTACGCCAATAAAATATATTTCATACAAGTCTATATACCATATATTCTCCATTTAATATTGAGTTTATAGTTTACCATACATCTAACGCAAGTACTAAAATGAAGTCTCGAAATGCTACGTCAAAAAACCCCCAAATTCCTTTCATTCCACCCTGTAGTTTGATCTAGCAAACAAACGCAAAATGGAACAAACCTAAAGGAGAAAACACTCTATTCAACACAAGGAACAATAATATCAAATTTAATTTCAAGTATGAATAATACACGAAAAATCAATGAATAGTGAAAGAACGAGATAATGAACGAGACTTACCTTAAAATGTTCCCTACGTTTTAAGGATCAAAAATCTCTACTTTAATCTCAAGTACGAGCAATGGAGCTAGATGATCAAAGAAGATGAAGATTGAATCTTACAGCTTCCCCCCCGGCCCCCTCTCTGGTAGGAGAAGACAAAGTGGGGGTTGAATATGACATAAAGTCAATAAAGTACTTTTTCAACTTACTAAACACAGACGACATATATGCAAATCAGTCGGCTGGTTTCCAAATCAATCAACAGATATACTGCATCAGTCAACAGATTCCCCACCTGAGTACTAGAATCCCCTAAAGCCAAATACAACCAAATCAGTTGACTGACTCTCCTCACCTGAGAACCAAAACTCCTTGGAATTTAATATACCTCAAAACAATCGACATATTCCCAAATCAATTGACTATTGGAATCAATTGACATATATCCATATCAGTCGACTGATTCTCCCCATCTGAGAACCAACACTTCTGGAAATCAATATACTTCAAATAAGTCGACATATTCCTATCAGTCGACATATATACCCTATCAGTCGACTGATTCTCCCCCAATCTGTTTTCAAACATACAAACGCTACAACACTACAACTCGTAAACTCACAAACCCACAAACTCTTCCCAACAAGGTCACACAACAACACGTACACAACTCCACACTATATGTCACATTATGATCTAAATGCAACACATAAACACACACAATGCTTATGCATTTACGATGCAATCTACATATTTATCATCTCACTTTTTGCTCCGTCAACTTCATGCATCATGCTACTGATATTGTCTTGTTGCTCCTCTTAACGAACCGAATCTCTCTTACTACTGTCGAGTGATATCCTCTAAGGAGCTTCAACTCAACAAAAGCAAGTCGAAACATGAACACCCTGGGCTGTTGATGATCGACTAGATGAGGCTTCACTTATCATGTTTCCCTTGCACAAATACCAAAATTTGTGTTATTAAATAGCTCCAACAGATGCAGCTCTAAAAAATATCAACATTTATGTTAATAATATCAAATAGCTCTACAATTTAAAAGAAATTTCAGAAATAGATTCGCATTTCCAGAACCATTTAGTGGTCTGCAGTCTATACCTAAACAAAATTTTAGAATAATCATTTGAAGATCTTGTACACAATCTAAACAAACAAACTAAATCTACCGAAACAAACTGAATCCATGAAAAAAATTTATCCTTTTAAATCATGATAAACAAAGATTCATTTGAGAATTGTCACTCAAGAATTTTATCAAACACTTTATGGTTACAACTTAAAACCATGACAAATCAATCAAACAAAATCAAAGGTAAAGCAACAAGATATCAAAAACAGAGTAATACAACAATTTACATACAAAATAAAGTTAAAACTCCAAGAAAATCAAAATTGAGAATATTCAAAATGGAGAAGTGTAGTGTTTCCTCTGTCCTCATTGTAGAGCTTGTACATTCTTTCAATGGCTTCGACGCAATCTTGACAACAGATACACACCTATTAGTTTGCTCTAGAAGGTATTACAGACACTCATAATTTTTTAATATCAAAATTTTTAGTATAAATTTATTTTTCTATAATTTTAAAGTTAAATTTTTCTATATAATTTTTTTTTTTATTAGTAACAGCCACGCATCTCATATGTAATTTTGCCCTGTAGAATCCCTTTCTCCATCTAGAAGTACGTATTTGTATAGTTTTAATGGGAAAGAGAGGGGCTACCGTGATCGGCAGTTTTTGCATAGTAAATTTGAGTTGTTAATTTTTAAATGTGTGATTGTGATTAAAATAAATAAATTTTTTATAAAATTTAATTAAAAAAATAATTATACTTTCTATTATTGATTTAAAAATAATTGACTTGAATTCGGAGATAGAATTTACCCATCATCCACGCCAGATTGCCCCTAGGTCCATTTTAATATATATATGTGTGTGTGTGTGTTGCTCTATGTGAATAAATTTCCTAGGTCCATTTTAATATATGTGTTGCTCCATGTGAATAAATTTCAAAAGCACTTGCGAAAGTGATACTCTATCTTTCTATAAATAATAGATCTGATTTAATTAGTATATTAATTTAAAAAAAATAAAAACTTCACTTTTTAAATTTGAAACAAAATCTAAATTACCAATATATAACCGTGCAATCTTTTGTCTTATTCATGCGAATTAAGGAACATATATTTAGTATGGATAATGTGTACTGTTAGATCCAGTTTGATACAACGGTTAAATTTATTTCAATCATTTCAATGGTTGAATTAACATGAATTTAATAATGTAAATTACAAGTATCAAAGACTGTGTTAAAATGCATATCGCCTGATCTATTCTCATAAATATACAAGGATAGTTATAATAATAATTTTAATTTTATAATAATTATATATTCCAATACAAAAAAAAATGAATTTTATTTTGAACAATCGAATGAGAGAAATGAACCTATTATTTGTGCAAGGAGATATCAAAATACCACTGGAAAAAGAAAACAAGCCACGATGATAAGATAAAATATCCAAAACCATCAAACCCACCGCATACACAAAATAACCTGAAAACCACCTCAGTTGGCAACCTTATCCATTCCAATTTGACAGCTCATGTTACATCCCATTATAAAAGACGATAATTATTGCAATGATCCCAATAATTTGAACCAAAGTTATACTTAGTCCCCATATTTTCTATTATAATACTAACAACCCAATTTTTGAGTATGTAACAACATTGGTCCCTATTGTGGGCCAAAAGTTATCGCAAACGATTAAAAAAAAAAAAAATTATTTACTGACCCGTTGGTAGCTTATTTAGCGGTAAACTACTCTTTTCCTATGGCTATTGGTGTTGCTATCGTCTTTAAGTTTGAGCCAAAAGTTTCATAATATTGGATATAAATTATGAGAAGGACTAAGGCCCAGTTTGTGAATACTTTTTTTTTTTTTAAATTCATTTTTTTTAAAATTGCTTTTGAAAATTGATTATAAAATTGGCATAATTTTAATATTTGGTAAATAAATTTTAAAAATTACTTTTATAAGTCGTATAGTGTTTGGTAAATTTGTGCTTTTATTATAAAAAAAAATAAAAATATACATGTATGAGAAATGTAAGAAACATAATTGAGAATATTATTTCATTGATGAAAGAAGAAACAAAATCATTTTTTCAAAATATCTTTTAAACTTGCTTCCAAAAGAGCCATTAGAAAAATAGGAAAAGATTATTAAAAATAGTGCTATAGAATTAATCAAACATGGTTACAATTTTCAAAAAAAAAAAAATACGACTCTGAAAACCAATCCTGGCCCTTAATTGTCTATAAATGTAGAGAAAATTTTATTCAGAAGAGAAAAAAGTTGTTACGAATTAAACTGAAAAAAGTTAAAAAAATTAATTGCATTTATTTGACTTGTTTACAACAATTTCAACATTTATGAAACTATAATTTTAATGTGTAAACTTATAAAGTAAGCCACGTCTCCTACGTATTCTAAATGCCTAAAACTTACTCTCTCCGTTCTTTTTAATAAATCACATATAGAAATTTAGATACAAGAATTAAGATAATTATTAGTAAAAAAAAAAAAAGAGACTAAAATACCCCTAATCATTACCACATTAAAAAACTAAAGCCAAAATTTTATTTCTCTTAATAAATTTAATGAAAGGGGTATCTTTTAAAGTAAATCAATTTTTTAAATTGGAAATGTCAAATGGCCACTTATTTAAGATTTCTTCTATTTTTTTTTTTTATATATGATCTATTTTGTTATATATATATATGATATAATAACGCAGGTTTTGTAATATTACCATTATGCTGCGGACGAATTATGAAAAGCAATAAATTTAAGA
The DNA here is from genome assembly GCA_001753735.1 of Embelia ribes. Classification (NCBI taxonomy): domain Eukaryota; kingdom Viridiplantae; phylum Streptophyta; class Magnoliopsida; order Ericales; family Primulaceae; genus Embelia; species Embelia ribes. Next base: position 7,591 of record MKEJ01077394.1, read on the forward strand.
TCATTTTGGCCATTTCATATTCAAAAACTAGATTTGAGATAATCCCCTAGGTTATCCCGGTGAAATTTAAAATGGCAAGATTGGGATAACACAATTTTGTTGCAAAACTAAAAATATTAAAAAAAGAGGAAAATTATTAGTGCTTGTTTGAAAAATATTTGAAACTTGAATACCGACAACCATCAACTATCTCCGGTACAGGCTCTTAAATGGAATCACTAACCAAAATAGCTTAACGTTAGCCGTCAATGCCAATTTTTTTGAAACTTTAAAAAAATATATAAACTAATTTTTTAAAGTCAGGTCACATAACAGAAAACTTAAAATTTGATGCTCAAAGAACTTGTATTACCAACAAAATAAAAAATGTTATCTTAATCTCGCTAACACAAATTGTGTTGAAAGCATAGTTATCAAAATTGGACCAGGTCGGCCAATTGATTTTTTTGACCGGAAACAGTCTAGTCTGTCGATTTCCTAATGCATAGCAAACTTGGATGATCAATAAATTGGATTAATAATGCACCAAATTAGTCCCATCCTTTTCCATTAAATTGTTTGTAGGAAGAAAACCTAATCAAGGATATTCAAACCCAGACCACAAAGCTCAGAGTTAAAGCATTTTACCGCAAACACCAAAAGTTTCCTTGTGACATAACGGCATGTAAAATAAATAATATCACATTACAACGGGAGGAAAAAAAAAACGCTGCGTCATATAAAATTTGGTTTCCCCCACTGACGTAATTATGGTTAAAAATTAATTAATTAACTCTTTGAACCTCTGTTGAACCGATTGAACCTTGGTTAAACCATTGAACCATTACCTAGATTGATTCTCCATCCGGTTGGGTTTTGAGAATTCTAGTCGGGATATTGGCTAAAATTTAATGGCCAACTGAGCATGAGAACAATTGAAATCTTGGGAATATTTTGGACAAGCATTGGTGATTAGGGAAGTTGGAAAGCCTGAAAAGGGATTAACTTATTGGGTGTCTTGTCTCACGGCCGATCGATAGGAAAACTAACCTATTGTACAATTCGGGTTTTCCTTCTGTAGCAGTTTAAAGAGTTTGATTCTAGTTATGACTTTATTTTCGTGTTCTCAATATATACTTTCATAGTCGGGTAAAAGGCATGAGTGTTCAATTTTCTTACTTTGGTGAGACTCAAACTATCGTAACAGATTATTTATTTATTTATTTTGAAGATTTTAAAAGGTGAAAATCTTGCTGAGGTGCAAGATGAGTATAAAGATGTGTTCTTGATGGGAGGCCTCGGGTAAAATCCTTGGTAAACTAGTGTTGTGAGCCGAATATTTCTTGTAAGTTTGATATGATTATATAGAAATATAGGAGGATTAACCTGTTTTGTTTTTTAGTAATTTTTTTCTTATTTTCTTTCAATTCGGGCTTTGTTTTTTTATTTTTTTATTTTGTTTGACATTGTATGTTGATGAATTTGTTATTTTATTTTACTTCTGCGACTTCAGCAGGTAACGTGTTGCACTACGAGGTTGCCAGTAGAGCGCAGGCTATTAGTGTTGTGCTTGTTTTCTTTGGAAAAAAAAAAATCATGCAAAGGAGATGGCATTACAAAATTTGATGGGTCGAATTTTGCTTTCAAGATGATGAAAGTTGTTGATTTTTATATGCAAAAGATTTGTCAAGTTGTTTGGAAGAAAAGCTAATAACATCGACAGAGACAGTTGGAACGTCTTGCATCAAAAGTTTCTTATGGTAGTACATCTTCATTGCCACATGACGTGGCATTTAACGTTGCTAACAAAAAGAATAAGACGACTCTTATAAAAGCTCTATCAGAACTGTATGGAATGCTATCCTTAGTGAATAAGGTATATCACATAACATGTTGAGTTAATACTTCAATGAAACAAGGTTATTCCATCTTGAATCATCTCAACAAACTCAAGGAAACCATTGCCCAATTAAGCTCTATTTGATTAGTTTGACGGTGAGATCAACACTTGGATTTTGATGTCGTCTTTTCCATGGAGTTGGAATATTTGGTTACGACTCTTAGCAAGGAAGATGATAAAACAAATTATAATTTGATTATTTTCAATCATCAATGAGAAACTGAGATACTGGATGTGGTAAAAATAATCAGGTTTAGTATTTTATGTAGAAGGTCAAATGCGGAATGCTCAAACAAAACAAGGAGGCAATAACCAAAATTTTGCAGATAGTCCAAACGAATGCTGAAACTAGGCAAAGTAAGGCTTAAAAATCACGTCTCCTATTTAAAGCGGGTGCATCTGTGAATGAAGATATTGGAAAAGCGTTTACAAGTATAGATGGTTTATTAGAGGACTCAAACTGTTGGATATTGGATTCGAAATTGCTCTTACTAAATGTATTCAAATATCACATACTTTCACAAGTACAAGACAATCGATAGTTGTTCATTTTCATGAGTGGTGACACTGTTGGTTACATTATAGGTGTGAGAACGGTGAAACTCAAGATGCAAGGTTGTTGAAAAGAACTATGGAAAGTGTGACGTGTCTCGAGCTTAAGAAAGGATTTCATTTCTTTAGGCTAATATGATGCTGAAGAGTAATCTTTTAAAGGTAATGATAAAGTATTGAAGGTGTTAACGAATGGATGTTTTGTTTTTCTTGGCAAGAAGATCAAGTAAAACATAGTACAATTTTAAGTAGGGATTCTTTCATAGGTAGAGAAGTTGCGATAGTTTTGATTTTCTTAAAGAGCAATAATATGGCGTGTTCGAGTGTACATGATGGCAAAGCATTCAAGTTCAAAATCAGTAGTCATGAGAATGTGGTAAGCAAGGCGTTCTTGTCATAGTAAAACAATTATCATTAGAAGAAGAAAAATGGTAGATACTGGTAGAAAGGTGTTGAAGAAGAAGCAATGAAAGTTTTGGGGTTGGTGGAAGCTAAATCTGAAGCATCTCAATGGGATCTTATCAAATCTAGTTGTGAATGAATTCGAAGTAATTTCAAGTTCCATCAATTTAATCTCGGTGAAGAGATGGAGGTTTTGAGGAAGCAAGTAAAATAATAAAAATAAGTTCTTAGAGTGAATTGTTGTATGGTGGAGCCATTGTTTGACCAATGTTTTTGCAAAATGCAAAGATTGCTAGTAGATTGGCACATATTCAGTACTTAATGGAGCTTGATAAATCCAAAAATGAAGTCTCGAATAGTAATTGGCAAGCATTGGTGACCAACGAAGTAAAAAATGTAGAAGAAGAGGTGATCAATCTATCAAAGATTAATCGGATATCAATCATTTCACCAGTGGTTGGTGACCAATGTTTATGTATGCCGCTAAAAAGTGCTTATTTCCTCTGTTGATTATGTTTCCTTCTGCCTCCTGCATATACTTGCCTAGCTTGTGCATAGAGTATGAAAGATCAAATGTTCTTACTTTTGTAAGACTTAAATAATTGTGAGAAATTTACTTTAAAAGGTTTTCAAAAGGGCAAATAATAAAGAAGTGTGAGACGGGTTTAAATACAAGAGTCATTATTGGTAGCTGGTTTTAAGATAAAATCCTTATAACCTAGGTAGTGACCAGAAGATATCTTATATCTGATTATATAGAAATCTTGAGGACTAACAACATTGGTTTTCCAAGTAATTTTGGATGTTATTTTAATTAGGGTTTGGCTTTGTTGTTTATCGTGTTTTACTTTGTATTCAGGAGGATTGTTATTATTGTTTCACTTGTATGATATTGGGCAAATAATCTGTTGCACTCAATGATTGTTATAGGTTGATTATCTGCAACAAATTGAATGATTAAATATATTAAGAAATATAACAATTTTCTTCATAAGAACTTTTAGTTAAGTAACTGAAAGGCAAAACTCCATGTACAAAACACCTTTGCTATCAAAACCCATTAAACATAAAGCAAATCCATATAAAGGTACAAAACTTAATTGAACAGAAATAGAATACTCAAAAAACACCAAACCTTATGCCTCCATTTATAAAAACTCTCAAGATATTTAGCTAGAATGTAGATCAAGATGCGGAAATTCCCATTTGAAGAGAAATTCTGCCTAACTATGCATAAAATGAACAAAACCATACTAGAACTTGACCCTAACATGATTTCCCCTTGTGGTCATCCCAAATGGCCTAATATCTTTATACTTTCCCTTCATAAACCTCTCTTAAGCCACATCATCTAGATCGGACTTAAATGCATAGTCAGATCTGATAAATCCTCATTGACATAATGTCACACCCCAAATTTCCACCAAACCCGGGGATGTGATAAAAGAAAGAAAAAGAAATAAAAATAGAAAACAAAAAAAGAAACGCAACATATAGTTCCACCTCCGAAATACATGAACCCAAATTTGTATACAACTCTGAATAAAGTCCTCAAACATCAACATATTAGCCAACTTCACATTTAGGTATCTACACAACTCTAACTACAATATAATTTTTCCAAATTCACATTTACATATGAATACAACAACAACAATCCAACATAACATTTACATTTTTTATACAACATCCATTATAAAGTAAACTTCCGAATTTACATACATAAATCAAACAAAATACTTGTCCAAAAAGATAATAAAAATATAAACATAAATCGGTGTCTCATGCACAAACTCGATTCTACAAAACATACCCCACAAATATCTATCCACAGCTATCAAGTATCTCCCGAGCTATCTTCACACCAATAAAATAACTCAAGCAAGAAAATATAGGCAACAAATACGAGTTAGACTATCAACGAACATGATAAATACGAGGCTATGTGGTACTCAATATGTATGATCATGTTTGTGAATATAAACCAACTACTAACATGAAATCTCCAAAAGGTTCATGCTTTTAATAGAAAAGTAGTAAGAAATTTAACTATAGAAGTAACACACGCTTTAACCATAAAAGTAAGCATCAAAAGTCAACAAGAAACTATGAATGCAGTCAAAAAATCACAACGAAAGAAAGTAGTATATACATCAATATGAAAAATAAGTAACCAAATGCAATAATGAACTACGAATGCATGACGATACTCGAACTACAAATCATAAATCTCAAATCTCAAATCACGACCAGGAACCCCGACTATGAATCTTGACTACGAATGCAATACAAGCTCATTAGTACGACTCAAGGGGAAAGTTGGGACTAGTATCTCTCAAATTTTATAAAATTGGAAATATTTTTTTTTTAACTATCTAGAGCACACAACCCGCTTCTACGATGGTCCTCCTTTGGAGGTGCCACAAATCATAAACCCGACTCGGAGCTATTAAGATGCTCATAAAAATCTTGAAGTTTTATAAAATGAACTACTCGAATGCCTGCTCCTATAAAACATCACAAACCTTGGAGGTGCCACGAATCATAAGACTGACTCAGAGCTGTCAAGTCACTCATAAAAATCTTAAAATTTTTGGTAAATGTTGATACTTGGTCCCTATAAGAAATAGAAAAGATTCAAAGCCTAATCCTCAATGTATGTGTTTCTTTTATTCATGAATCACATACTTTTATATCACGAGGCTTATGTCCAATTACACGAGTTTATATGCCTTAAATGATTAACGAGTAAAATATATTTTTATATGAATATGTCACGAAATATAATTATGCCACAATAGTTATGCCACGAAATATCCATGATAAGTTATGTATGTCCACAATATACTATGAAGGTTAATAATGCGCTACACATATTAATGATATAGCACGAAAATTTACAACATGCAACGAATGTCCACAACATATCACGAATCTACACGAAAATACATATGCCTCGAGTATTAACGAAAATAGCATGCCACGAGTATCACAATAATAATTATGCCACGAATATAAACTATAAGTTATATACCACAACCCTTAAAGAAGATACATATGTTATGAATATCAACACTAAGTTGTATGCCACGACAACCCAAAAATATATATATATTGAATCACAATAATAAATATAACATGAATTTCTATAAAATATGTCATGCATAACATGAAAACAATACCTCAAACACAAACTATGTCTCAAATATACATACACCTCAATTACAAACAAATGTCGAATACAATAACATCTTGAATTTCAAACATGCCTCGAATACTCATACACCTCGAATACAAACACATCTCGAATACAAACAAGCATGCCTCGAATATTTATACACCTCAAATACAAGCACATTTCGCATACAAACATGCCTCCAATATACATACACCTCGAATGTCTACAAAATATATGCACTATGAGTATTTACTAGAGTTTATATGCTACAAATATATAATATATATATATATATATATATATATACAAAAGTATATATGCTACGACTATCATCTAGAATAAATAAAACCCGAGTATCAACTATAATAATTAAGCCCAAATATCTACGAAGATAAATATGTCCTGAATATTTACTAGAATAAATATGCCACGTATATTAACTAGAATAAAAAGTCTTGATAATCTACGAACACAACTACGCCACTAATGTCTACGAACACAAATGCGCCTCAGCATACACAAATAAATACGCCTCAACATTTGCAAATACTATTACGCCTCGAATATCACAAAACAAATATTTTTCAAATATCAATGAAAACGAATAACATACAAACAAAGCAACATAGCATCGCCAAAATCTGAACACAAATTTCACATGTCAATATACACATACAAACTCAATTTTATATTACTATTCATACTCTACTCATACCTCATAAGTGTAACACCCCGATAATCCAACCATCGTGAGTTCAATGCTAACCATACGTATAGGAAAGTATAACTCACGATGGTTAGGGGCCCAAAGTATATTGGTCCTAGGGGCCCAAAGTCCATCAATAATAAAATTTGAAACAACCTTGATCCTAGGGCCCCAAGGTTCTAAACAAACTACCAACACGCCAACCTTGGTCCTAGGGCCTCAAAATTAGCCAAATAATAAATACTATTTATTCTCATAACGGTAAATCTATTTGAGCCCAAAATTTACAATTAGAAGGGTATAACATCTACCAACAACTTTCGTGCTTTGAGAAAAATTTAATTCAAAACGTAGAGAGATGAAAACAGTGCCCGAAGTGTTCAAATTGCACCAGAATTTCAGAAAGACAGATTGATAATAGCTTGAAATTTTGGGCATATTTCTCAAACCATAACTTCGATTGAGTTGAACTTTTATGGTTAGATAGATATTTCATTTATCTACAATTTTTTTATTTGAAAAAAATTTAATATAAATCGTAGAGGTGTCAAAATAGAGCCCAAAGTGTTCAGGTCCCAGCAATGACAAACTGACAGTAGCTCGATATTTTGGTCATATTTCTCAAACCGTAAATCTTTTTAATATCAAACTTTATAGTAGAAAAATATCTCAATTATATACAACTTTCATATTTTGAGCATAATTTAATTTGAACTGTAAATAGGTCAAATCAGTGGTCGAAATATTCAAATCTCACCAGATTTTCAGAGAAGACAGAAATTCAACTTTGAATTCATAT
>MKEJ01077401.1:0-11255 GCA_001753735.1 Embelia ribes
CATATCGAGATAAGTCAATGAATAATATATGATATTCTTGTACTGATAAACTTACTTGGACGAGATTCATAAACTCATTACACTTCTTTTCACGGAACATCTCAGGAAAAAATTCCTTCAAGAATAGCTCCCAAAAAGGAAGACAAGTAATGCCATCTAAATTATTCACTTCCTCTTTACTTCGCAACTAACGAGTTGCTTTACTCCTCAAATACAACAGTGTCATCACCATTCGTAAGACATCATCAACCATGTGGAAAGATCTAAATTTCTCTCCACATCCATTATCCAATCTTCAACGATAATAGCATCGCCATCGCCCAAGAAAATCGGCGGATTTATTGTGTGAAACATCTTCTGAGTCGAAAATGTCCTATTCTTAATACTTTTCCTACTTTCCCTCAGATCTCGAGCAACCCGATTCAAGGTCGCTTCTAATACTTGCAATATCTCCGACGATTCCCCCACCTGCATATGTGATTGAACTTGAGGTTGAGGCAAGGAAGCGTCTTCCTCAGAATTCACCAACCTTTCTTCAATACTAGTCATATCCTCTAAATCGGGAATACCCTCTCTACTCTTAATCTCCACCTCTCGTTGCTCCACATTTTTAGCACGAGTGTGCACAAGACGTACCTCTTCTATAACTTCTTCCGCAACACGATCTCTTACTCGACTACCTCTTCCATGAGTGCTTGCTCAATGTCCTCCTCGTCTACCTCCAATTTGACCACCTCTTGCCATTGCTAAGCTTCGCAACATCAACAACGAATGAAGAAAGCATCCGACAAACTGAAATGCATAATAGAATTAATCCAACTCAACTATCTTACTTTAACCATGCTAGTGCATGCTATTCTACGCAATAAATAATATATCCCTATTACACATAGTACACTCTTGACCCCCGATAACAACACTTACCCATAGCTACCAAAGTTTACATAACCCAGTTAGCTCTTATACCAAACCTGTCACGTGTTGCAATCCATGACCCGAGATTATGAAATCTAAAAGAGAAAAAGAACTGAAAATAAAGAAATAACAGAATACCAATGCCAATCACATCGTATCTAGCAGCCACTGCAGGATGATCCTACTCGCCTACTACAACATCAACAACAACAAAAAAGTAAAATTATTCTAAAAATGAAGAATGAAGGATAACGCAAACTCCATAAAAATGTATAACATGGTAAACCATCTAGTTTATTAATATAACATCGCAAGCTGTATGCTCACCAAAAATAAAAGATAAGGGAAGGTATAGATATGTTATCCGCCTCGGGTAAAAGCAAAAATATATCTACACTTTTTCCACACTACATCCACCACACTACTACAACCTCGCTATCAGAGTACGCTATAATATCAAAATGAAGTACATAAATATAAGCACTAAACAGATGCACCAAAAATATGTACAACTACAACAGAAGTAATCTACTGATAATATGGACCCGCCTCCACACTTATAAACCCACGCATATATATAGGAAGAAAATGGAAAAAAAATGTAACAGTTAGTCAAGTAACTTCACTATAAAAGAGACACTATGTTATATGTACATGAATGAAACATATGTCAATATATGCAGATAAATCATAAACGTGAATGTGATTATGATCATGTATACCACGCAAGCCAACACACTACACACGCCACGCATATACCACACTAAACACTTTAGGACCAGTATCACCATACTTTTATAAACACTAAGATTCATCACCCACGCTGTGACATAATCAAAATCTTCATTGACTCGCCACCCACGTTATGATAAAGCTAATGGTAATATCCCAGATTTGGTTTTCCGACTTTCACGGTAAGGCTGTATGACATCATTGCTTTCCATGCATTTTTATAAATTTGATACTTTAGGTCCCGATATTTAAAAGAAAATATTCACACCCACACATTTCTTTAAAAAATCATGCTTTTACAACCTACGCTTACACCACGCCACATGAATGCAATGTAATATATTAACTACGCAATTAACATGTTATATCAATTTAAGCGATGCTTGAATATTTTAATGAAATGTCACGCAATAAACATGAATAATTACAAAACTTCACATTAAAAGAAAATTTATGTTCTTACTACGCCAATAACTACGCCTACTCATTTGCATAATTCATGTCTACATTATGCCTAAGTGATGTATCAATTCACGTCAATTTATAGCATAAGTACTACTCCTATAAGACATTTCCATCATGTCCAGTTCAATTCCACCAATACACACATTCAAAAAAATCATAACATATAAATATGATCAAAGTCATAAATTTTATCTTAAAGTTCATTAACTATCGTACCTAGAAAGACTATAAAAGCCTTCCCGAGACTTCCTACGCAAAAATCCCAAATTCATCTTTTTTTCACCCCTCGATTTGATCTAGCAAATGAATTCAAATTATTAAACATTGAAATTTAAAAGCATTATACTCCTCACGAGGAAAAAGAATATCAAATAAAATTTTGCGTATATTAAGTGTACGGAAATTGAGATAAATCAAACAAAAGCGACGGAAAAAAAAACTTGCGTAGAATTGATCTTTACGATTCAAGGATGAAGAATATTAACATTTTAATCGTATTCAGGTATTGAGGCTAGATGATTTTGATCCTTAAAGATTAGAAATTAAAAGGCACCACCCTCCCTCTCTCCATATTTTTCGAAAACAAAAGGAAAAGAATGAAGAAACCAAGTGTTAGTTCATGCAACTTAAGTCAGTCAATACCAATTAGATTGATCCAATAGCACTTGGATCAATCGGAGTCACTGGAATTTTGAGTCCAAACCCCTCGGGCAGAAAACTTTAAAAAATACTCATAATCACTCATAGACACTAAATGGAAGTGTCAAACAATTTTTGAAATAGTGCCTGAAATATGTTCCATGAGACAAAACGCGACTATCGACAAACTCCATCCAAACACCGTATTCTACTCTATTCACAGCGATAACCATGGCACATGACCACGCACAACGCATCACGCATATACATATACTCCATGCATATCACGCAATAATAATATTATAATACAACGCGTAATATTATTATTAAAACGAAAAAATTTCAATCGAATTTTTGGAACGTTACAACTGTTGAGTTCCGATCAAAAGTAAATACATATTTGTGCTCTACACAAAGCTGGGATCACATTGATATAGGTATTTTCACCGGTTTCTCGTATCGATTTTCGTGACAAATTGTAAAGGCATAGTTTATCAGTTTTAATTTTATATATGACCTAGTGGCACTGTATTTTACATATTTAATATAGGTCTTACTACTGTGGGTTGGACTATTTCAGAACAATAGCTGAGTTATAAACAGTTAATTTCAATAAATATGTAAGTTTATAAAACATAATTGTAAATTTTACGATAAATTTAATTACATGCATTTTTGTGAATTGTTAGCTTAATAGTATAAAATTGCATTCATTATATATAAATGCATAATACCGAAGTGAACACTATATTGAGTGTAGGGTTGAGTCTTCCCAATGAAATTATGAAACAGATTGAGTTGAGTAATGAATTAGCCCTTTTTCATAATAAGTTTTAGGCTTGAGATTTGAGTTTGAGTATGTCCAGCTATATATGCACAGTTGTATTTTGATGGCATGTCATATTTGGTTGGCATGACGTGATACCGAAAGTTTTTTTTTACTATTAAAATATCTTATAAAAAAATTGTTTTATTTACGTATCCGATTTTCGAGTAGTCTCGTAAAGTAACGAACTGTTTGAAGATCGTTATAATTAAAATATATGGTTGCTATTTGGAAATGAAAGTATAGTGGTTATTTTTGAATTATGCCCTTTAGTTTTGCGTCAAACTTTTCATAAAGTGATTTCTCTAACAAAAATATTATCTAGAAGATTATAGACACCATTTTTTGCACAATTTCTTAAAATTATTCTTAGGCTAAGAAGTCGTCAGGTGCATATATTTAGGGGATAGGAATTGTGATCGAGGTTTTGCCAACCCTAAACCCAATTTCAATACGATCGAGTTTAGTCAAACCAAAAACATAAGCACAAGTAATAATAATCATATAAAACGAGATTTAATCTTCTTATTTTCTAAGCAAACCGCACGGCAAAAAAATCCAGTGGCAAATTATTACCCAATGAAAATGTTTGATTGGGTTACAAATACTCACTTTATAACGATATCCCATCGCTATTATTCCTCCAAATAAGATATAAGATTGTGACTTTATAGATATATATAGACAACATTCAGTAATTGATACACAGAAGAAAGAAAAAAAATATTAACATATTAAAAATAAAATTAATAGCATTTTTTTTATTTATCAAATTTTGAATAAAAATATATACAAAAATTATATATACACATACGTATAAAATTGCGTCATATGATATACATGCACATGGACTAGAAAGGATGTGATTGTAGAAGTGCCTAATTTTTCTCTGACGTTCTAGAAGTAGTTAATTTTTCTTTGTCATCATTCTAGAAGTAATTATTGAGCATTTAATATCTTGCCTTGTGAGACAAAACCACAAAAATGAAAGTATATATATATATATATATATAAAAGCTGTCACAGACTTGGAACTGGTACAGATATAAACTCTACTCTATAAACAAAGCGTAGATTGTACTTGGGGTTTTAACAATTGCGTTAAGCTTTGGGTACTTCGTGCATTTAGGGCGCGTTAACATCATTTAAATAGTACTTGGGGTTTTAACAATTGCGTTAAGCTTTGGTTACTTCGTGCATCATTTAAATATTTTATAACTCATCTTAGGCTTTTAAAAAATAAATATTCAATTTATACTTATATAGTTGTCCTGTCAATATTCCCTAATGCGTTTATCTATCACCATGTTATCAAAAATGGTAGGTGCTTTTTAATCTTTGAGAAGGGGAGTTAGAGGATAAACGTAAGCGTTCGTTGCTCATTTCATATTTTCTAAGTCATCTATTTTTTTTTTTTTTCTAATTATAATGGAGTACTTTAACAAGATCCAAATTACAAATAATATTAAGCCAATCCTGAATGTTTTCCTAGATACCAATGTAATGAAATTTTTTGGAAATTATTATTTTTCTATCGTGTTAAGAAAGATATATTTTTGAAAATCAATAATATATATATATATATATATGTATAATGAAGAAGGCCATGCACAAAATTGTGATCACCCTCTCCTTCAACTTATTAAGAATTTTGAGAGAGGTATCCCACTTAATCATGTATCATATTTATGTATGTTTTTTCACATAATCTTATTTTTTATTTGAATTTTTTTATGCAACAAGTTTTAAATAATCGGAAAACAAACGGAAAGGGAAAGATAATTCTATTGAAATTTTAAAACGTATTTCAGTTCAATACTGTCTTGAAAAACAAAATAATATAATGCAAAAATAACCCATATATCGCATGGACTACATAGTAAAAAATGAAATAGACCAAAATTAGAGAATTTTTGGGTTTTAAAAAAAAACTCAAAAGTAAGAAAAGATGCATGGATAAGCTTTGATCAATGTCACTTTTATCCCAAAATGACAAATTTGACAAAGCACTCATGACAAAGTGAGCGAAAAAGATAACTCATGTTTGTTCGAAAAGATACCATGTAGATTATGAAAATTTTAAATTCAGTTTAACTGTTATCACTTTAATTAGCAGCACATTAATCTTACAAAAGTTCCAATTCCTAATTCTACAGAATATGCGCAACATATCCAATTTCGTCGAACTTCTATAAATTCTCTGAAGGGCTAAAAGCAGAAATCAAATTCGTAAAAACTTCGAAACAAAATCAAGAATTCTCTGATCTTAAAAATAAAATTCAAGATTTACTCACATTCATTAAATTGAGTACAAAATAATTCCTGCCCAGTAAAATCGTGAAATTGTATCTAGATCTAAAAAATCAAGATTTTAACAATAATCACTTTCAATTGAATTGCGAAATAGATATTTGACAAAAAGGAGCATGGTCAAAAAACTTTGTTCCGATAATTACAAATAGAGAACTCCAAAAGCAACATCAATCAAACCTTAATCTTCTTATTTGCAGTGAGCATACCGAGCTCAACCCCGTTTTCCAGCTCCATCTCTATCCAAGCTTCACTATCTATCTCATCATCCGCTGCCTCAACTATTTTCTTATTTACATCTTTGTCCTTTCGCCTCCTCTTCATCGCCTCTCTAATCTTGCTTATATCTATTTTACCATTGCCCACTTCAACAACGGGATTAGAACTCCTTGGTTTCGGCTCACCATCGCCATCCTCAACAGTGCTACTCGCGCTACCACAATCGCTACTATTCGACGCTGCAGATTTGTCAAACCCTCCCTCACCCACCCTCGGTTTGGTATCCACGTTTGAGCCATTCAGAACACAAAACTGAGTGCTCTCAGACTTTGCCACAGTTTGTTGATTAACATTTGAACTGCATTTTGTGATTGGTTTCGGGATAATATTTGGTGCTGATTTTGAAACTGTAGTTTCAGATTTAACCGCCTTAGCTGGTACAAGTGGTGTCGCTCGTTTTTGTTTCTTATCCAAATACCGAAGCATCTCCTGGATGACCTCTGTGGTGCACAAAATTGAGAAGGAAAATTAAGGACTAATCTCCAAATCGAATATGTAAACAAGGTCGTCAGTTTTAAATGAATGATGAAGTTCGTGAAAAAGATAAGAAAATGACTCAAAAGTGAAGTGTAAACAAACCTTCCAATTGCCTCGGGGCCACATCAAATTGCATCCACCAGACTGTCCCCATATCCATAGGCAATTTCACTTGCTGAAATTTAGCAGCAAGAAACACCGACCCAGCAGCAATATAATGGGGTTTATACTGCAAGCACAGCGTCGTATGCATCCTGCAGGGTCCCATTCATTTTAGCAAGTCACGATTCCACAGGAAACATCCACAAATATTTGTATATATATATTCCACAATCCAATGACTACTATCTTCTCACAATTTGAGTGACCCTTGAGGGATACATATACCTATATAAGATATAGCCATATAAAAGAGCAACACTTGTGAACATGAACTAACCAATCGTTCACAAAGTTCCATGCTACTTTTGAGAGCTCCTTATTTGAAATATTCAGTCTCTTCAGAGCAGCGACAAGTGGTTTGTAAGGGAGTTCAATGTTGAGATCAAACGCAACAGTCGACAACAACATTCTTTCCCCGATTAACATTAATTCCTTCTGCTTCTCATAGACATCCTGAATAAGAAAATAATGCATCAAAATAAGATCTTGATATAGAAAAGGATGCCACCTGAAAAGAAAAGGCACTATATCATACATATATACACAGATGTACATATATACCTTCTGTTTGATTCTTCGGGGAGCAGAAGGATCCCATTTGTACATTAACTTATAAGCCACAACAGTGATGTCGCTTAACCAGATAGGAGTTTCCTCGGCTTTGCAAGCAAGAAATACACACACAGTAGCAATAGTCTGCAAAAGCATGCACAAATACACTGTGTAGTCACGCACATTATAAAATATGTAATAGCAAAGTCCAATCCGCACTTTACAACTAATAATTTATGCTATTGAAAAACAAGGACTCTGCATTTTTTTTTTCTTCTTTTTTTTTTTTTGACACCTTCCAAATAGAGTTGAATGAACTAAGAACTTATTCTGATAATGTGGAAGAACTACTGCCATATAAACTGCCAATATGGTACATACAATTGTAAATATAATGAACAAGTGACAACTTTGCTTACAGTCAATAATTTTGATCCACAATTCAATTGCAAAACTTAACTCACCTATCTTTTTAACCAAGATTTATCTCCCAATAGCATATTTCACTTATAAAATTTGTTTATTTGCCCCACAAGAAAAAACATGCCTTACATAAACTACGCATCCTTACTATGAGTTTTGTCATACAAGGGAGATACAGGGGATTTGTCAATGGTTGCTAACAAAATATAAAGAGAGAGTAAGGAACCCAGAAGATCAACATGGTATGCATACCTGCCAGTCATTCTTTGCATGCGACTGTCTCATGTATAACCGATGACACAGCATCATTGAAGTCGCTATGGTGACCTGTGGCCTGAAAAATGTGAGCAATTAATCATCAACGCCGCAATAACTAGGAGTTCCCACAATAAGTTACATACCACCAAAATAACTAATTTTGTGTTATCAACTATGAGAAAGAAATTGTAGAACAAGCTGAGGCCAGAGGATGATCTCTTACTTTCGAGTGATCTATTTTGTAAGTGTTACTTTAATTGCATAAGCAATACTAGAAAAGCCATGTATCTTTTTGCAATATAAGAAGAAGAAGTTCCCCCTTTCCCCCACAAATAATAATTAAAAAAAAAAAAAATTCTCATCATTGTCAGTTGCTTACACTTTAAGCTCCATCCCGAGCTCTTGGATAAATGAGCAATACAACCTCCGCAATTCGGACTCCTGCTCGACTTCAATGCCATCCTTTCTTGAAGGAGAATAATACTCCAACTCTTGTCTGCTAAAGAACCACTGGCTTCTGGAACATTGAATCTCCATAGGCACATCTTCACTTGTATCTATATTATTTGTATCTAACGAAGGATAACCAGGCAGCTGCACTGCCATGGTTCCCTCTCTTCTCGATTGCAGCAGGAAAGAATATGGTTTTCAATAGCTCTGCCTTATATCGCAGTTCGCTCTTTAACAGAGAGGTATACACAATCTGCAGACCAAAAATGAAATTAGACATATGTGCAAATGCAGAAACTCCAAGCGCCAAACATCGTCACTTAGAGTAATATATGATGGCATTGTTGAGATAATAGTAATAATGGTCATAATCTTGTTGTGAAGCGTCAAAGTTACAAATTTGTACCTTTTGATCTAGTTAATAAAATCGCAAACTTTGCAGTTTAATACCCATACATACAATTGAAAAAAACTTCCATTTTCTGAATTGATGCGCAACCTAATGAAAAATACGCATATTTTTTATTAGGTTGCGCATCAATTCGGTTTTTTCTTTTTTTCTTTTTAAATTCCCAAAAAAAAATAATAATTCACATTTTTAAGCCATTTTTCCATTTTAAACTTTCAAAAAAATATTTCAAAATAAGAAATAATATATTATTAAGAATTTCATACCATTAGGTTATATATTATGCCAAATTTTTGGGATGTATTTTTACACCAAAAATCATGTTAATCCCGTCCATACCGTACAAATATTTTTTGCTGTCCCGTATTTTACTAACTATACTTTCTGATATATCTAAAACAACTTAAGGGAGAAAAGGACCAATCGACAAACAAAAGCGTCAACCTAGCTTAGCGTAACGACAGTTAAGGGACGATGAATCAAACTCGTACATCCGCATTATTGTTTCCCACACAAAGATTTGGAATTATATCGTCGCTCCATAAATGAATTGGAAAGGCTCCCATTCCCTCAATGATAGCAGATAAAAATGGTTTTTGTTTCAGTTCTGGGAGAGCACACGCTCCTGCATTCTGAATTATTCTATTACATGACCAATGCACAAATTTCATGTATAGACACATTACTAAACAAATACATGGGTAATGTAACAGTAGCAGAATAAGCAAATAACAGAACCCAATTGAAAAGATCAAAGTTTTCAAACACAAGAAAAGCACCCTAATTTCATAAAATTAACATAATCCAATTGAAAGTATCTGAAAATTTCAAACGCATGAAAATACCCTAATTTCATAAAGTTAGAAAGAATAAAACCCAATTGAAAAGATTTGAAATCTCCAAACACATAAAAATCCTAATTTCATATCATAAAATTAAGAAGAACATAATCCAATTGAAAGTATCTAATTTTTCAAACACATGGGAAAATCCTAGTTTGGTAAAATTGAAAGAACAGAACGCAATTGAAAACTTAGAAATTTTCAAAAAAATTTAAAGATGCCTAATTTCATAAACCTAAAAAGAACAGAACCCAATTGAAATATCTAAAATTCTCACACACATGAAAAAACCCTTTTCTCATATTGCCTCCAAAGAACCAAATTTAGATCAATACCAATCAGGAGCTCAAGAGCATGCGATACATAATCAAATTATACCCTAAAAAAAATTAATATTGAACCTAAAAATAGGAAAGCTCAGGAGAGAGGGTAGAAAGATACCTGATGAGGAAGCGAATAGGATCAGCTTCTAGAATATTTGGAATGTATTGAAAATCTCTAACAAAAATAATAAAAACAAATTAAGAAATAATTTCTAATCAACGTTGTCTCTCTATATCTCTCTCTCTCTCTCTGTGGGATGAATGGAATTAGGATTTCGCAACTGTGATGCAACGGCATGAGAATCATCGATGGCGGCCATCAATTGCCACGTCACCTTCCGTCGCCCCGCGCTTCTCTCTCCTCCCTATCTCAGGACCACGTCGTCGAACAAGCTCTTTCGGACCTCGCTGTTGCTCAATCGGACCCCTCCCCTCGTTAATTCTCTCTCAAAATCTACCAAATGTGTAAGTTTTTTTTATATGTTGTTTGTGTTTTACTAGAAATAAGGTATTGGCTGCGATGCTGTTTGGAGCAATTTATGGGTTTTTCTCGTTTCGCTTGAATTGTTCTTAATGAAGCTGATTTTGGCCTTTCAATCCACTTTTCATCAACTGAACAATAATTATTGGAGCAAATACTGTTATATATATATATTTTTGGGAAATTAATATATATTATAAACCAAAAAATCACCCCATAATAAGGAGATAAACGCAACTAGCCTAACACAACAGGTGCATGTTCAATATGGCGGTTCATGTTTCCTCTTCTCAATGCCCCCATTGTGGTGGAACTTGGTCGCACGGCTAGGAGTAATTGGGTTTGGATGTCGAATAGTGGATGGTGGATAAGATACACTATCAATCAATCTGGTGAGTTTTAAGACCATTAACGATAGATGCAAAGATTTTCCTTTGGGAATAGGGTTTGTGTTTAAACTCTATTTATGTTGCGATTTGATTCATTTGACCTATTATGTGTTTTTTGAGTATTTTTTAGCCTGGTATAGTATCTTAATTGTTTATTTATTTTGTATCAGGCTAGTTTGTGTTCTGCTATGTATTTCTAGTCTAGTTTTGTGTATTCATTGATTATGTAATTTGTGCTTAGACTGGTGCGTTGTAGCTCCTTCTAGAGCGAGTTGTAGTGTTGGCTGGACAGATGTCGCCTTATACTTCATTGTAATTTTTTT
>MKEJ01077403.1:0-10980 GCA_001753735.1 Embelia ribes
AGAGACAAAATATACACTAATGGGCTTCCCAACTAATTGATCTTAAATTTTTAATTTGGTATGAGTTCCATATGTGAATATATAATGGTCTCTTGTGCATGCGTGTAGGCTACCCACTTATTAATGTGTAATCTCCCTAAAAAGTATTGTATGAGCTAAAAGCTGACGATCATATACGAAACTTTCCATGCCATAACATTCATGGTTATATGAAAAAGGGCAGAGTCATGGGCATAAACGTGGTAGGGGGTGGATATACCGTTGAACTCATGTTGCAAATATTTAGAGTTACTGTCTAAGTCATGGTTGCAAGGATGGAAAGGTGATAGGAGAACAATTAGAATTATGTGACAAATCATGGTCCAAAAGTAGTTTGTTGGCCTCTTCTCCCCAACAACTAGAAAAAATACTAGTGGACAAAATAATCATATTTTTTGCATCATTTGTAGGCTACCGTAGAGACATGTGACGATAATTAGAAGCATTTATTTTAGTCAACATACAATGGAAAACCTGACTTCTTAACTATTATGACGAACTCTGATAAAGAGGAGGTTAAAGCTTTATTTAAGGATAGTCAAATAATATAAGATATCAAAGTATGAATTTTTCAAGTAAGGCTATAAGAATTGAAAGACCAACTATTTGAAAATAAAATTTTTGGTTGTGTAGCAATTCATGTAGATATTATATAATTTTAGAAAAAAGGTCTATTGTACGCTCATCCATTGATTATTTTCGTAAATAGAGAGGAGTGTAAAGTTGAACAATTTATTATAAATAAAATACAACTGGATGGAAATAATTATGAATTGCAAGTTGATGTTGATGATTCCAAAGTAAAATTATTCATGTAATTTTCTCAAACACTTCAAAATTCAAAATGGTGAAAATAAATAAGAGATGAAGATGAATATAATAAAAAAATTTCTATCGATGCATAGTATTTTCTAAATATTTTTTTTCTAAAGAAAATTCTTTGGTATTTCCACTCTTTCTATTGTCTTTTAAAGAATTTCAATGAAAGATTGCATTCATTCTCTGGACAATGAGTACGCCTACTCGGTAAATATAAATTTTTATTATGATATTTACAACCTATCACTGCAATGCAATTTTAAAGCAATTATATATTTTTATGCTGATATATTTTTGATTGTACAACTATATTTTATTTCCGAAAAAATAATATGTGTACACGTGCATTGCACTTGTTTCCAGCTAGTTTAAAACTAAAATTACATATAACAAATTTATACTAAAATTTTAATTCAAAAAAATTATGAAAATCACTGTCACTTTTTTCGCAAATCCATACTTCCATCTCCGTGCGAGGGGTCAAACTCAAGGACTTTGCAATATGCATGCTATTATAGTGCTCGAGATGAGCAAATTAAATCTCAAAAGTCAGTCCGGAAAAGTAGACTGAAACAAAAAGCTATCATTATTGCGTGAATTTTTTTGTTCTTTCTGCGTAACTTTCTATTACAACTTGATTCTAATTTTTAAGGAAACTTCCTCAATACCTATAAAGTTTTATCATCGTCACGTTCCTAGTATTCCGATTCGAGGCAACTTGATTTAGATTGATTTATTTGGTATGGCATCGCATAACTTAACACATTATCAGAATAGCAAAAAATATTGCATTAAAGTCTTACCGCTACCGCTACACAATTTAAATTCATTTGTATTTGTTTGGCTCAAAATATGACACAAATTAGGGAGCGTTGCATCGGAACTTAACAACATAACTTTAGATAGTAAGATGTTATCAAGTAAATTGTTAAATTTATAATAGTAACAATCGCATATGTAAAATCCATCCTTGAAAACTGGCTTACAATCATATACAAGAATTTAAGCTTATTATTAATCGAGATTTGATAATATTTAACATAAATTAACAATAATTAAAGCTGGAGGTAACACAATTAACACTTCCTACAAATCAGCGACAGGCCATCATTATTTAAATAGAAATGCAAGCACATGAATACAAACAGTAGCGAGAAATCCAAAGGAGATGAGACAAAAACAAAGTATAAAGTGTTGAGAAAATAGAAAAAAGAATGAAAGGATAATAGAAATGAAGAAGCTCCATCACCATCACTTGCTGAGAAGAGCGAAGCTGGAAGCTTCCCTCGGTGGAGAGAGGGAAAGAGGGTGTGACTTTGGTACAGGTGGGTCCAACTGTTACCTCAGTGCAGTTTGGTGCAGGTGTACCCATCACTTTTTAATTGAGCCATTAGATTATTAATATGGAGTAATTACAATATTTAAATTAAAATACAATAGAAGACAAGTTCAAAAAATAGAGAGAAATTATACTTTTATTTACTTATTTTTATCAAAAAAATTTATTTTTTTATTATTTTAATAATAAATTATTTTGATGAATTACGATGAACTGTAATAAATTGTAAGGATCTGTGATAGTGATAAACTGTGATAAATTGTAATAAATTATGATGAATTCTAAAGAAAATAAATGATGAATTTTGATTAACCACTGTTTATCACACTTATTTTTAATAATATTTAATTTATTGAGTGACTAACTTTAAATTTCATACTTGTATCGAACTGTATGAAGGTGACTTATAGTGATCCCGAAAGAATGGTAGACGGGAGAGAGAGGAGTCTCCATTTGGCAGGAATTTTAGAGAGCTTATTTATGCAGTTATTTGATTTGAATTTGTGTTCATGTTATTATTTCTCATTAAAAATTGGAAAATTTGTCATTTTATTCCGTTTTGAACGGCTTAATTTAAGGATAAACTACACTTTTTCCCGCACAAGGTTTCTGAAGTCTCTAAAACTACATTATCCTACTTGAAGATTTATGCGTCCAACGTATTTTTACCCCAAAGTTTTCAGAGCAAAGTAAGGACCATAAGTAAGAATGGTATTATTAGTTTGCTAAAAGGAATTACAGTCACTCATATAATTTTTTTGGACCAAAATTTTTTATTTTTAATTTTAGTTTTGAATTTACAATATAAATTTCTTTTACGTAAGCTTAGCCACTCACATAAAATTTATATTTATATACTATAAGTCCGTCCTGATCATAAGCCAATCCATCATCTTAAAAAATTAAAATAAGCCAAGAGAAAATTGGCCGCTGTCATTTTTTAACATGACCATCATAAGCCAATACATCATCTTCAAAAAACTAAAATAAGACAAGAGAAAAAAGGCCAATATCATTTTTCTAATATGAGGGACAAAAGGTAGGTAATTAACCAATAATAAGGAGAGATTAACTGTTCAAAGTAAAGGATGACCTCTGTTGGTTTTGTTACTTGAATAACTCATAGAAAGGCAGAATTATTTATACATACATATAGTTTTTTGTTTCGATAATTGTAGAAATTTTAAAATACTCTAATTTCTGGTTATTTAGTAGCAAGTCATGTGGATCAAAGGCCCAAATTGTAGAAACTTGTATAACTTGAACCTAAGAAAGCCCAAATTTAAGCCTAAAAGTCAGTTATTGGGGCTACAACTGCATCAGCTTTTATTGTAGACTTTTACTTCTCATCCTTGCATAAATAATGCATGTTCATATATTCTAATCCCATATACATACAGTATCCAAGTTCGGTGGTGTATGAATTGCTATAGTAATAGTAGAGTGAAACTTCATGGTAAAAATAAATTGCACCCATTCAATGCACTTTTTTTTTTACACACTTTAGTATAAATTGTTAGATCTAGGCTGATATAAAGGCTAAATTGCTTGGAATAGATCTAAATTCTTAAGCAAAATTGTATTAAAATCTATTTTTCATTTTCCTTTTTGGTAAAATTGTATTCATATATAATTACTTTCTTCGTACTCCGAGCAACTAAAAGCATTCACATCAGTATTTCTATATGCGGGATTTCTCCCATTTAATTTATCAAATTTGAAATATGGGTGATAAATCTCTCACATCAGTATTTTTATTTCTATAAATTTTTCTAAAATACTACAATAACTTTCTCAATAGAAAAAATTACTATTCAATACTTTTCTATTAAAAAAATATTTTTTTCACAAAAATAAAATAAACAAACCAATATTAAGAAATTTTTTTTTTAGAATTTATTAATTTATTATTTTATATATTAATTTTTTACTTGTATAAAAATGATTTCTTAGAAAGATTAGTGTATCCCATTTTTATTTTGTACGAGAACTAAATTTCTAGAAAGAAAAATATAAAAATTAAATGCAAAAGACTGGTATGAATTACTTTCTAGGGGCATTTTCGTCTTTTCTCAAATTCACTTATACATTATGTACTTGTTTCGTTGCAATTTTTAAACAAGTAAGTCAGTTTATTTCTAATTGAGAAAAAAATTGGATCCGTCCAGCTAAAAAAACTTCCAATTCATTTAGAGAAAAATAATAAATAAATTCAGCTTATAAGCTGAACCGATATATACTATTTAATTTTTAAATAAAAATCAGCAACCGAACAAACTAAACAAACTCCAGACACGCAACCACATTCCTTTCTAAGTAAAGCAAGCAATTAAATAGGGACTTTCTCTTTTTGGGCATGTATGTGAAGATACATATGAACTTGGCACTAGAAGACATTTCATGTCCTCATCAGCCTGACACAACTACAAAACACGCATACATAAATACATACTTCATACATACTTGAACAAAATTTAGTAAATAAAATGGCTCTGATGATAAAAAAAAGAGGAACCACTTATTTTTACAAGCCAAAAGCATTCGAGCCTATGACTTGTCCAGCTCATTGAGAATACAAATATGATCCACCACAAGCTATAATCCACCTTATCCTATCATAGCTTATAGCTTAGTTTTCAACAGCTTACAAACACCTTCCCCCATATCCTGCATTTCTAAACAATGCTTGCTTGATTTCTTCTGAATTTAAAATTGCTGTCTGCTCCATTTCCTGTATATATTTACCACCAAAAATAAGTAAAAACATTAGATACACAACATATGGAAAAATGATGTTGATGCTCGAAACTATAATGGACCGAGCATGCGTTTAATTAAAAATTAAATTTTTTAAAAAATAATTTAACTAAATTCTTATATTTGGGGTGTCAGTCGATTGACAGCTACGTCAATGGATTGACACTTCCAATTATCAAAAATGTCAGAAGGCCTGTATTTTGGCAAAAACTCAAGAAATTTTACTTTGCCCGTCGACTTGCCATCGTCTGATATTAGACAGCACGAAAGCTACAACTTCCAGAAAAATCACGAAATTCCCGAGGAACTAGGGAATGTGATAGTGGCAATGGCAATGATGGTTAATCTTACTGGTTTTAGCTTTTTCTCCTTATAGGCACAATGGCTGTTTAGAAATTAGAAATTAAAGCTAATCAAACTACTTCGATAAGATATACCTCGGAGCAAGAAGCTTGCATTGAGAAATCGTTGAAACAACTGATAACACATTGTTGGATCTCGAGCCCCAATGCTTCTAAAGTATTCACAGTTGATAGCAATAATCCAGGCTTCGTAGCGCAGCTGATCTCGACCCTCGTATCCGTATCTCTCCTTTCTACATCAAACTGCAAAAAATTTCATCGGGTTATTTGAGTTTCAGAAAACATTTGCTACCATGCTCAGTAGTGTTCTTGAAATCGTTAGTTTTGTCAAACTTTTATGTTACTTTTTTTGGTATTTTGTTTTTTGGAATTTAAAATAAGAATAGTTTAAAAAGGGTTGCATATTAATTATGGCCAACTTAATTTGCTTTCCATTTATTTCAATCTGGCGCAAAAAATGCTTCAAAACTGTTAATAATTTTTTTTTATATATGTCAACAACTATTGGATTTTCCGATATTCTCTTAGTGCAATATTCTCTTCTTCTTTTTTTAACAACAAAACAAATTCCAAAATAATTACATCTTAACTTTCTATAACATTCCTCCTAATGCTAATGCAAGTTCTTCAATTAGGAGCATATATACCTTTGGAGAATTTCTCACTTGCACTTCATTAGGTTTTAAATCCTAGCAAGATGCGCTTCATATAATAATTATTTTTATAAACACAAAACAAGTTCCAAAATTATTACATCATGTTGAGAATAATTTTCTAACACCGTTTCATATACAAGCAGAATTGAATATATGACATATTTGCATACATAGGTGTGGGTGGAGCCCGTACTTAATACATGTTATGCATTCAATTCCATGAACATAGGTAGGTGAGCTTTAGCATTCCAACAGCCCAGTTCTAGGCCGTTGGATCAGATTCAATAGTCCAAATTTAAGTTGTAGAAACTGAGTTATGGGTTGAAAAAACACTTGATTAAAAAATATTAAATTTGGGCTATTGGATCTCATTCAACGGCCCAAAACTGAGCTGCTCGAAGCTACAACTCACCTTGAGCTGTAGCATTCCTGAGTCCTCAATTCCTTACGAAAACCTCTACACTGACAGTGTAAGGAGATTAATCTTATTAATTTTCTATGAAGGTAGTCTTAATGCTAATGCCAATTCTTAAATGAGGAGCTTATATACCTTTGGAGAATTTCTCACTTGTGCTTCATTAGATTTCAAATCCTTGAAAATATTCATTAAATTCAAATGATTAGAGCCCACTTCAATTTCCTCCTGCAAGTTGTTAATCCTCTCCAGCAGCTCCTTCATATAGTCTATTGTGTCTCCAAGTATAGATGTCCTGTCCATCTATACAACATACACATCAATAATAAGTAAAATAAAACTATCGCCCCATGTTTTCCATGGATTTCTTGTAGGAAAATTCAATGAAAAGGAAAATCTCTTTACAGGAAATTATTGATGCTAGAACAATACCTTCATATTTTTCACGAGAAGTTCTTGCACTAAATGGAGCGTGAGGGTTATGTTTAGATCTGTTTTTTGAGGAATTTTATGGATACCGGTTATGGGTAATATTAAATCTATACATGGAGTAAAAATATACCATTTAAAGTTATCATTTAATCATGTATTAGAACAAAAAAAAAAAAACAATTAAAATTATATTAATAATATCATTTCACAAAAATGTAGCATAACATTTCGGGGGTCTCATTCTCCCTTTAATTTTAATTTTTTTTCGTGCTACTCCGATAACCTAAGTTTGCACAGAATGCAATAGGATTCATTGAAAATATTTTGCTTTCCATTATACCTTCTTGACAGGAAATTTTAGCACCAAATGCAGCATGGGAACGCGAGAATATTCACATATTTTATCTTCACAAGTGCACAAATAACACTGATTAAATAGTAACCTTGTCTCAAACTATTTAAAGAAACTAATCCGTTAAACAAAATTTTATAAAATACTAATCAAAAAACAGTTTTCAAAAAAAATAACATGCAGCCTAAAATTAAACTCTAAAAACCAACAAAAAACTGCACATATAATCCACAAATAAGCATTTAAAAAAAAGTAAATTTCTCTACAAATGAACAAAAATTACCTTGCTAATTTTGGGGACAACTGATCTAAGCATGGAGAGCCTATCATTCAATCTCTTTCTCCTCCGTCTCTCCGCCATCAAATTCTTCGACGGCTGCCCGTCGATCTTCTTCACCTTTCCCTTTCTCTCTCCACAAAAACCCGCATCGAAACCCGACCCCTCGCCCGACAAAATCGGCTCGGTTTTGCACCCGGGTGTTTCGAAAACCCCCAAATTCTGCAACCCATTCCCTTCAATCACCGGCATTGAGTACTCCTCTGCGAAAAACGGCGGCGTATCGAGCTTTGTGATAGTTGAATTATCAGTGAAATTATCTAATTGATCCCCAAATGGGGAGTAAAAATCATTGAATGTGGTGCAGAGGCTATGTTCTTGAGGGAAATTAATCTCTTCAAATGATGAATTTTGGGGATATTGAATCGGAAATTGATTTGGGGTTTCTTCAAAAACCTCAAAGTTCCATTGATTTGTGTAAATTTCTCTCATTTCTGAGGGAAATCCGAGCAATTCTTCTAAAAACCCGTGCTCTGAGTATTCCATTTCTCTCTAGATAATGGAATTGATGATATGATTATGAATATGAACCAGGTGGGGGTATATATATATATACACACTAGTACACACAGTACACTAAGCCAGCATCATTTACGCTATAGTTATAATAAAAAAATAATTTAATTAAAAATAAAAATTAACCAAAAATTTAATCTAAAAACTTCCTCAATTTGTATAATTTTTTGGAAAAAAAATAATTCAAAGCCAAAAAATTTTTCCAAACCTCATGGGGATATAGTGTAATTTCAGAGATCTTAGGATAGTTTATGAAATTGTCAGAAACCCTTGTAGGAGCAAAGTGTAATTTATCCAAATATATATATTTTTGTTATAATTTATAAATAAATTAACTAATTTATATCTATTTAAAAAAAATGGGTGCATTTAGTTCAAAATTTTTAATTTATTTAGACCAAACTAGTAAATAAAATTAGTTTAAAAGCTGAAGAACTAAATATTATCCAATTCATAAATTAAAAAATAGAGACGCCAAAATTTATAAAATATAAGAAGATGGAGATTGTTATTATTTTAAATATTAGAGTATATATATATGTATATATAATTATTTTCATTGGTGTATATTGTTATTAAATTTATAATATTATATATATTAGCATAATATATATATTAATATAATTCTTAAAACTTGTGGCTTTTAACTTGCCACATGTCCATTAGCATGCATACAGCATGCTTGTGTATCAAATGCTTCCCATCTATCACATTCCCGGCAGAAAACAGAGAAAAAAATATATAAATTAGCAAGAAATGAGAGAGAGAATCAAGGCTCGGGTGTGATTTTTGCTTCAATATGAGCCTTTGCATGCTATACAGAGAGCTCGTGACTGGGTTTAGCTTATTTTTCACACACTTTCAGGTATAACTTATCATCATTCACACTCTTTTTATTTCTCAAAAATGGAAGATAAATACTAAGCATGCAATCTATAATTATATAAAGTAAAAATAATTACGATTTCAGTTTTTAGGAGAGATTTTCGTAACCTTTTGAAAGTGACAATGTTTCATGATGATTTCTTGATATAAAATACAAATTTTGAGAAACATGGCCACTGGTCTCACATTTTTCTTATTTTTTCAGAATTAATTATGAATTTTTGAGTATTTTTGAAAAATAAATTGTTTTGAGATATTTAAGGGAATTATTTTTTATTTCTACAAGCATTAAATTTTTTCTAGAGATGATTTAACAACTAAATAAATTTATTTGGGTTGCATGAGGAGTTTTTCTTTATTTTTGAAGAATTTATTTAATTTTGTGTTGTTTGTGGATTTTAATAAGTTTAATAAAAATATTTGTGGTTTAAATTTTGAGATAAAATTTATGAAAATTCCTATGGACGTGTAAATCAATTTTGAAACAAGCAATAGAAATTTATAATTTTTGGGTTAATATGCTATTTTGATAAATTTTCTTAAAAATAAAGTGTTTTAGGGTTAGAAAATAATGTGAAAATGTATATAAAAATAGTTTATAATTCTGGAAAAATTTTATTTGGGGCTGGAAATCAATTTTAAAAGCATGCATGTGTAAATAAATAATTTTTCATATTTATGGAATTTTTGAGTAATTATTAATTATATTTTTAAGAATAAAATGGTGATTTTTGCAAGTTTAAAATTAATGATATTTTTTGGAAAATTAATATTTCTGAGGTTAATGTATTTTTATACATTTTCATGAATTTTAGAGTATTTATTACAATTTTTGTATTTTTGGTGCTATTTTTACTAAATGGTATAAAGTTAATTTTGGGCAAAAAAGAGTTATTTTAAGAAATATTTTTCTAAAATATGATTCTGATTTTTCTGGGCTATTTGGGTGAAAATAGTATTTTTGAAATAATTTTGAGTAATTATGGAATTTTTAAAATTAAATATAAAATTTGGGGAAAATTAATATTTTAAATAAAATGATGAAATTTTGGGATATTAATGCAGAATACATTTTAACATTGGTATTTGAAGAATTTATGGCTTATATATATTGCATATAATTAGGTGTTAGAGTAGATGGGCGGTTGGTGTATTGAGTATCGAGTGGACTTCACATCGAGGTACGAGTTAGATACTTTTATCTTATATATATTTTTACATCTTATGCCCCATATTTTAGTTGATTTTGGGTAGCTAGAGGTAGAGATAGAGATTTAGTGATATGATATTTTTCCTCATAGCCATGTGATACATGGTCGTATCGGTGTTTTGTATGATGTGTGTTTTGTAGGGAATTGTATAATATGTGTTTTGCAAGGCAGTGTGTGTGCGGCGTTCCTCGACTCCCAAAAGTGGGACTTTGAGATGATGTCCCTCGACGTTGGATGACCTCGAGATGGTCCGGGTGTTTATCCAATGAAGAGCTCCTGGGTACGTCTGTGATATTAATATAACAGTGACATCAGTAGAGGCTCGTGCCCTTACGAGACAGAGATGATATCGAGATGGAGATTTAGACTTTTATTCTTTGTATATTTGATTTTGATCACTTATACGTTTATTTTGCCAAGTAGCCATAGTAATGGATAGATTGTACATTTCTTCCTTGGTTACTGCTGATATAGCTGGAGTATATTCCTGTTATTATGTCTGGTGTTTTTATATCGTTTGGCCATATGTGTGAGTAGGGTTTACTATTTCAACTACTATATTGTGCATAATTTTGTATTTGCATTTATAGTATATCAGTTTCTGACTCGTCTGTTTTGTCTTTGCATGTACACATGGACTTTACAGAGAATCAGGAGCAGAGCAGGGGATAGAGGAGTATCGGAGCCAGTGAGACCATTTTGTGTGCATAGGACGATTTTATCTTGAGCTTTAAGGTATAGTTGCATGAATATGTCTAGATGATGTTTTGACATTATAATGTTACATGCTGGTCGTATATAAAGTAGTATTATCTATGTTATGGATTAGCATAGTCTACGTAGACGTAGACTGGTTATGT
>MKEJ01077405.1:0-11846 GCA_001753735.1 Embelia ribes
TGTCACGCCCCGAATTTCCACCAAACCCGGGGATGGGAGAAAATAGAGAAAAAGAAAAAAAAATAGAGGAAGAAAAGAAAAAAAGAAAGAAAAAATGAAATGTTACGCCCCAACTTCCACAATCCCAACCATAACTACAATAATACTTAACTTTTTATTTTCATTAATACAATAATTACAACAATCGAACATAATATTTACATTTATATATAACATCTACTACAAAATAGACTTCCGAGTTTATTTCCACAAATCAAGCAAAATGATTGTTCAAAAGGATAATAAAAATACAAATATAAACCAGTGCCTCATACAAACTCGATACTACAAAATATATCTTGCAAATATCTATCCACTACTATCAAGTATCTCTTGAGATGTCTCCACACCATAAAACAAATCATGCAAGAAAAAATAGGAGACAGATACTCGTTAGATTATCAATGAACATGATAAATACGAGACTATACGATATTCAATATGTATACACATGTTAATGAATATCGACAACAACTATCTCAAAAATCTCCAAATGATACATGTTTGTACGAGAAAAATAACACATGCTTCAATGAATAAAGCAACACATACATCTACCATAAAATTAAACATAAAGGTCAACAAAATAAGAAACTACAAATCTACTAAATGTTAATGACAATAAGGTAAAGTAGTATATGCCTTGATTCAACATTTAACAACAAATTATAAATTAATACATGTTCTCAACATGAAAGGAAGTAACAAGTCTACAAATGCCAAAAATGAACTACAAATGCACAATGATACTTGAACTATTTATCTCGAAGGTACCACAATGGGCTACCCGCATGCCCGCTCCTACGACGGCCCTCTCTCGGAGGTGTCACAAATCATAGGTCAAACTCGGAGCTATCAAGTCACTCATGAAAATCCCAAAATTTTTGGCAAAAGTCGATACTTGGTCTCGAAAAAAATAGAAATGACTCAAATCCCAATCACAATTCATACATTTTAACCATGAAATTATCTCGAATTCTACGAATTACATGCCTCGCATATCCATACCCACAAATTTTATGTCTTGCATATCCATACCTACGAATTATATGCCTTGCATATCCAGGTTTCTAAATAAGATTTTTATACCACGAAATAATAACATAAGTTTTTAAGCCATGGAAATAGTAATATAAGTTTTTAGGCCACGAAAATATTAACATGAGTTATTAGGCCAATAAATAGTAATATAAGTTCTCAAGTCTCGATATATCCAAATAATTCTGCTATAATTTACTAAAAAAAGTTTACATGCTACACATGTAAATAATATTTATATGCCTCAAATGTTATGTCACATATCACGAAAAGAAATATACGATGAATCACGATAATAATTACAACTTGAATCTCTACACAATATGTCTCACATAATACGAAAAACAACTACGCCCTGAACACAAATTACGCCTCAAATACATACACCTCAAATACAAACACATCTCAAATACAAACATGCCTCAAATATACATACACCTTGAATGTCTACAAAATATATAACACATTGTATATAATGCAATCTCCTCATATATATAATTCAATACATTTTATACATATAAATATATATACGAAAATAGATATGCTACAACTATCATTTCATATAAGTAGGCTACGAATGTCACTCGAATAAATATATTACAAATTCTCAACCCGAGTAATATACTTCGAATATCTACAACAACCAATACGCTTCGATTGCCCGTGAAAAAACTATGCCTCAAATATCTACGCCATGAACATGTATAAGAACTAATATGCTACAAATCTCCACAAATAACTATGCTATGCATTTGCATAAAAACAATTAATAATAATGAAAACAAAATCACATCTCCGAAACCCAACCACAAAATTTATAAACATGTCAAACACGTTAATATACGCACATAAGCTCTTTATATTGGTATTTATAATCTACCGTACCTCATAAGTGCACCAAGTAGCTAACGAAAACCCGCTTCTTATTTACTGAAATTTCCCCTTATTTACTCCACCGATACAATCTATCTACGTTCCTTGAATCACAATGATCCTATACACAAAAGTCATCTATGAGACATAAGAAATACAATTTCATAAATATATTTCAACGGGTCTGAACGACATGCAAAACGAGAAAATAGTAACGAGAAAAAGAGTCGACGAGACTTATATCAACACGAATACTTCGTGATGGTGATTCGGAAAATATAAGTCTTGAGCTGAGATGACAAACGGCCGGAAATAAATCGAACCGAAAATAGAATAAGTCCACCTACATAAAAATGATCTACAAGACATAAGGAAGAGATTATATAAATTTATTTCAATGTGTCAACTCGACATTAAAATTGAGGAACGAAAAAATGAGAAAAGAAATCGACAAAATTTACATCTAACATGTAGCTCTCGCGATAGTGATCCTGAAGTATATGAGTCTCGAAGTTGGATGATCAATAAAAATAGATGATATTGCTTCAAAACCCGATAAGCCCACTTGAACCCATGAATCGATTTAGCCTGTTGCCTCACGAAATTCGTGACCCAGAGATCATAAAATAAAAAGAAAAGATGTAAGAAAATGAAAAGTAAATAAAAATGTTTCTACACCATCATCCTCACTACAACATCTAATTATCATTGAAGGATAATATTAAGAAACTATATACTACAATCACATCAGAGTTTCGCAACAATAAATACATATATAGCCTACCTATAGATATATGTATAAGCTATTCTAAAAAAAAAGGAAGGTCCGCGCCAATACTATATAAAAACATCTGATACAAGTGTAAATGGCTCGTTTACATATACATCACCTCAAGCTATCTGCTTGATAAAAATGAATAATAAAAAGAAGTTGCAACATGTTCTTGCTACTACAAAAGTAGTACATGAGCAACAACTATGTCTAACTTCTATGTCATCACCACCATACCTGCTATAGTATCAGAATCTAATAAAAGAGCATCTATGGATGCTCTAAACCGGATTCCACACCAAAAAAACCATGTATAAGAAAATGGAAAAGAAAACAATACAGTCAGACGATAAACAATAAGATATAATAGAGTCTAGGTATTATATGACTTGCACGAGCATGCTATTCTAAAACAAGTATGGCATCAAATTAAGCATGTTTCAACAATGGTAAAAAGTAAAGAATGCTAATGAATACCAATATGAATAACAATGTAATGTATTATGACTATACCCATGATAATCAAAACTTGTCAACACTATGACTATGCAAAAGATAATCAAGACTCGCCTTGCCTTGCCTCGCCTCACCTCAAGCTAAAAAGTTGGGACTAGTATTTATTGTTTTGTAAAACGATGCTAGGATCTGTCTGTGAAATGTAACACCAATTTTAACCTTCATTGACCCGTCTGCCACATGTAACGCTAGTCGATGGTAAAATTCCTGATAAGATTTTTCGTCTTTCATGGTAAGATTGTAGTCCTCATTGTTTCTCATTATTTGTAAAATAAGACTTTTGTCCCGAAAAGAATGGAAAAGACTTTTCAATTCTTAACTCTAATCATACCAATGCATATGTCTCGCCTACACATGCTAATACATATATCTCGCCTACAGATGGATATGATAATAAATAATGCATTATACGAGCTAATTGTCATGTGAAAATTTATCATATCAACTGCGCTATACATAACATCATACATTAATCAATCAATTATGCCATACAATTAATCATACACACCTATATACCACAAATTTTCAATTGTATATTGAGTTTATAGTCTTTTATACCTCGTTATTGTACCGAGTAGTCACCGAAAGGCTAACGTCAAATTCCCCGAAAAACCCTTTTCATGCTTGAACCAAATTACTCTAGCATGCCACTCGAATCACTCCGCTCCTAGTATATAAAATGTTCTATAAGACGTAAGAAATAAGTTTACTAAATTTATATCAACTACTAACTCAATACGAAAATCGAGAAATTAGAAACAAGAATAGAATTCAATGAAATTACCTCAACACATAGGCCTTGCAATTGCGATAAAGAAATATTGAAATTTCGAAGCCAACCGAACATCGATACTAGATGAAATTGCCCCGTCTTCGCCAAGCTTCAACTTCATCTTTCAACCCTAGAAATGATCTAGAAGACAAACACGAATCATCACACGCCCAGATAAGAAATGATCCCCTTGGGATAAGGAACAAGAATATATAATTTCTTTTAACATAGAATATGGCACGGAAATCAAGGATTTGAAAATAAATGAGATGAAAACGAGATTTACCTCAAAACTTTCCTCTCACTCTAAGGAAGCCAAAAATCCATTTGGTTTTCACATCTAAGCTCGGGAGCTAGATGCAATCATGAGCTAAAATGGAAACTTCTTATTCACCTCTCTCTCTCTCTTGAAATTTTCGGAATTTGGGGGAAAATAACTATGAGTCAACATGATGTGACTTTTAAAACCGGACATGAATAAGTTGACATATAGGGTGTAACAGTCGAGTTATTGCAAATAGTCGACATATAGGTGGTATAAATCATCATATAGGCTCCCTAAATAGAACAGAACTCTCTGCACAAAAATGTACCTTATAAGTCGAGATATAAGTCCAACATAATCCCTTCATAGCCTCTGGAATTTTGCTATTCTGTCAATGCATTTCCTGTGACCCCTCTACACTTTAAATTAGCTTTTTTCCAAAACACAAAAGTTTTAAATAAATGAAATATTTTTTTAACCGTATATTGTAGATCTCAATAGAATTTACAGCTTAAGAGATATAACCAAAATACCAATCATGTGTTATAACAAAGTTCGTTATTGAACTTGATTATGATTATACAACTTTCACTAGTCACCACCATATGCTATGCCATGCCATACAAAACCCCATGCCCCACAACATGCATACATCACTACGCCAGCACACAACACGCAATAATAATACACTATTATTATACACAATATCTCTGTGATAATACAATGCATGCTGATAATAACATTATGATTCAATGAATAATATTATTAAAGCAAAAAATTCATTTGAATTTTGGGAACGTTACATCCCCCCCTACGTTAGGAAATTTTTTTTCCGAAATTTGCACATACTATACCAAAAGAGTAAAACGTATAAGAATTAATGAAAAATTATGGATGCTTTGTTCGTATCATCTCTTTGCATTCCCACGGCATCTACTCGCTCGAGCTACTTCTCCACAATACCTTTGCTAAACGAATTGGCTTCTTCCTTAATACTTGTTCTTTCACATTACTCGCAACATAGAAACGTAGAAAACTGGATGCACACTTGATAGCTACGGTGGTAAACCAAGTCGATACTTCGCCCACCATTTAAAGAAAGGACCAATATACCTCGGTGATAAGGACGTCACCCAACTCAATGACAAAGGACGTCTTTTCACATCCGCATAACTCTTATGGTGACTTAGTATTGTCTCTAACCGCTGTTTAATCAGTCTCATATTCTCGGTAGTTTTTTGCGCCAGATCGAGACTAAGCAAAACCCTATCTCCCACTTCCACCCAATAGATCAGAGAATGACAAGGACCCCCATACAATGCTTCAAAAGGAGCCATCCTAATGCTCGAATGATCGCTATTATTGTACGCAAACTCTATCAAGCGCACGTGCTCTTTCCAACATCTGCCAAAGTCAAGGACACACACTCAAAGCATGTTCCCTAAAGTTTGAATCATCCTCTTAGTTTGTCCATCCGTCTGAGGATGAAAGACTATATTCAACGCCAGAGTGGTCCCCAAAGTATTTTGGAGACTCAATCAAAAATGCGAAACAAAGTGATGATTTGTATTCGAAACAATGGATATAAGAGCCTCGTGCAAACAAATAATCTCATTGATATATTTCCAACAAAATTTTTCAACTGAGTTGGTAATACGTATCGGAAAGAACTGCGCAGATTTGGTCAGACAATCCACAACAACCCAAATAGTATCTATCCCCTCCTCGATCTCAATAACTTCATGACGAAATTCATAGTAATCAATTCTTAGTTTCACTCGGGAACGGGTAACGCCTACAATAACCCACCGGGACGCTTGTGTTCGGCCTTAACTTGTTGATATGTTAAGTAACGAGACACAAACTCCTCTACATCTTTCTTCAATGCAGGCCATCAGAAATGATGAGACACGTCATCGAACATCTTGGTACCCTTGAGATGCACTGCCAACCTCGAATGATGAGATTCTTATAGAACCTCATCTCTAATAGAAATAGGCACATACAAATGACTTTGGAAATGCAATCCGCCATCGTCAGAAATGGTCCACCGATCAAGACCATGTTCACTTAGAATACGTACTCGATACGCATCTAATTCCTCATCTAAATACTACGCCTTCACCACTCGAGTGACTAAAGTTGGTTGGACTTCAACCATAAATAATGTACCTTGTTCGTCCGCCTCTACAATCTTTAACCTAAACTCATTAAGCATTTGAAGCATCTCCTATTAATCAACGATAAGGAAAGCAATAGAACAACTAGTCTTTCGACCCAAGGCATCTACCACCACATTGGCCTTTCTGGGATGATATTTTAAATCGAAATTGTACTGCTTCAAGTACTCCATCCACCTTATTTGATGCATATTCAAATCCCATTGTGTAAAGATAACCTCAAACTTCTTTCTGTATAGGTTGTGTCGCCAACATTTCAGTGCGAACACTACTGCACCAAACTTTACGTCATCAGTAGGATAATTTTGCTTGTGTACTTTCAATTGTCGAGAAGCATACGCCACAATCTTTTCAACTTGCATAGCACACATCCCAATCATTCCTTCAATGCATTGCAATATACCGTATAATCAGTTCTTTACTCGAGAATAACAAGAATAGAAGCCAATGTCAACAAGTCTTTCAATTGTAGAAAAGACTCATTACATTTTGAGTCCCACTCGAATTTTGCTCCTTTACGAGCAAGCCTAGTCAAAGGACTCGCCAGATGCTAAAAGTTTAAAACTAAACATCGATAGTACCCAGCCAATCCCAAGAAACTTCAAATTTCAAACACAGATTTAGGTTACTCCCAATTGGTAACGGCCTCGATTTTTGTAGGATTGATCGTAACACCCTCTGCCAACACCATGTGCCAGAGAAAACATACCTCTAACAACCTTAACTCACATTTCAAAAACTTGGCATTAAGTCGATGTACCCGTAAAATAGAAAGAACAATCCATAAATATTCACGATGTGCCTCCTCAGAAGGCGAATAAATAAAAATGTCATCAATGAATAATACTACGAACTATTGAGATAAGAGTGGAAGATTCAGTTCATTAAATTCACAAAGGCTATTCAAACATTCGTAAGATCGAAATGCATCACGAAAAATTCAAAATGCTAGTACCGAGTATGAAATATTGTCTTCGGTATATCTTCCGCTCTAACCCTCAACTAATGATATCTCATATGCAAATCGATCTTAGAAAATAACTTTGAACCCCTCAATTGGTCAAAGAGATCCTCAATTCTTGGTAGAGGAAATTTGTTCTTGATAGTCGCCCAATTCAACCTACGGTAGTCAATGCACATTCGTATTGATCCATCCATATTCGGCATGAATATTTCCGGGGCACTGCAAGGTGAAGAATTAGGTCAAATAAAATCGTTTTGCTTAAAATAATCAATCTACAACCACAACTCGTCCTTTTCTACGGATGCCAAATGATAGGGTGCAATAGCTATTGGTTCGGTACCAGGAACCAAGTCAATAACAAATTCAACTTCCCTTTCTAGAGGTAATCTGCTTAAATCATCAGGAAATACATCTGGAAACTCGCAAACAATAGAAAATGATTCCAATCTCGAATGCACCTCCTCCGTAATAAATAAACTAGAGAGCATAATTGAAAGACTAGTTAAAGCACACCGTGTATAATGAAGTATGTGATCGCACTCCCTTTGAAAACTAATGTTGACTCCCTCAGAAGTTCTCATCAACACTCACGCTACTCACAATTAATTACTACATGAAAGTTCATCAACCAATCTTACCCAGAATGATGTCGAAACCTAACATGACAAAGACTACGAAGTCATATACAAATATATAATCTGAAATTAAAAATTTGCACCCTGACAAATACGATCAATACAGAATGTGTGATCCCCCAAAGTATCAATATATATAAGAGACTCCATATACTCCATAGGTAGTTCTAACATAGATACAAAATGTAAAGAAGTGAAGGAACGTGATGTACCTATGTCAAACAATACCTATGCCCAAGGAGAAAGAAAAGGCAATATACCTCTAACGATAGAAGGCTCGACTTCATTTAGAGCCTAAGGTATCGCATACGCACGAATTTGAAAAGTCTGTCCCTGCTGAAAACTAACTTGACACCAACCACTGCTCTGATAACCTCCACGAGGTATCCGTGCACTCTGATAAGAAAGAAGAAGGTGCAGCATGTGGTGGCATATGAGCTACCCCACCCAGATGAAGAAGGTTGTTGCTGACCACCAGGGACAGTTGAAATGGGGAAGCCCTCAGGACACCACGACTGTATGAGGCCCCTCTTGCAGTATCTGCAATAAGTGACGATAGGACAAGATGCCCAAATATATCCTTTCGCCCTACACATACGATAAACAATAGAATGGGGACAGTCTGTGGCCGTACTGGCCATAGGTAAAGCACCCCGTACTGTTAATATAAGTGCCTAAAGATGTCAAATATGTTGGCTGAGACTACCCACGAGAAGAAGAAAGATTATCTCGTGACCTCTTTCTACCACCACACCCACTAGCCTAAGAACCATCACAATCACCGTCATGGTTCGCCAAACCCATACCTGAGACCTATATAGTTTGCAGGCCTGCAAATGAACCCGAAGGCCTAGAAGAATGAGAAGAGTCCTTGCATTGCTATTAGGAATGATAAACTCTACTTTCATAGCCACCCCAACACATCCCTTAAGCGTCTCATGAATATTCGTCATGACATGAGTTTGTATCGATGGGTGCAAACCTTCCTCGAAGCTCCTAATTTGTAGTTTCTCTGTCAAAACTAGCTCTAGTGCATACCGCGACAAATTGGTAAACTTCATTTGGTATTTTTGCACCTCTATACTCCTCTGAGTAAGGTTAAAAAAATTCATCTCTCTTTCTTTCCTGGTGCATACCGAGAAAGAATTGTTCCCGGAACAAATCCTTAAATGCGGCCCAAGTGAGATTATTTCCGTTGAAAATCTCCTCCTGACTTTTCCACTACTTTACTGCCCCCATAGATAGAACGGCACCATAACCATCCTAAGACCACCATCTATCATCTGGAGCAACTTGAAGATGCGTTCCACATCTTCAAACCATTCTTCTGCCACGATTGGTTCCAAATCTCCTTTATAGATAGGAGGATCCATCCTCCTGAAATATTTATGCGCTACCGAAGCTCGAGTTTCGTCACTTTCTTCTCATGAGCTCGCCGTCATACATATATAGCCACCTACTGCCTCGACTTCCATGCCCTCATACCATGGCTTAACTTCACATCATATCACAACGAAAGAAAGGAGATTCAAAGTTAGTCATTATAATGTAATGATAGTCATTAATGCTAGAAAACTATCACATATTAAGTCACAAAATAAATTAGTACTTTGCAAACAATTTTGACCCATAACTACACTCTCGACCCTGTCAATCTCCTAACTGCAAGCCATTAAGGTTTACATAACCCGATTAGCTCCGATACCAACCAGTCGCACCCCGAAATCCATGACCCGTGGATCACAAGATAAAAAGAAAAACAAGAAAAAAAGAAAATAAAATAAAAATATTTCTACGTCATCATCATTACTACAACATCCAATCACCACTGCATGGCGATACCGTACAACTACAAACAACAATCATGTTAGAGTTTCGCAATAGTAAACACATATATAGCCTACCTACAAATATATGTGTTAGCTATTCTAAAAAGAAATATGAAGACCCACATCAACCCTATATAACAACATCTGATATAAGTGTAAATAACCAGTTTACATATATATCACATTAAGCTATCTGCTTAATATAAAAAGAAGTTACAACATGTTCTTGCCATTGTAAAATAATACATGAGCAACAACTATGTCTAACTTCTATGTCGTCACTGTGATGTCTGCTATAGCATCAAAATCTAATAAAAGAGCATGTATGGATGCTCGAAACCAGCCTCTACACCTACAAAACTACCCATAAGAGCATTGAAAAGAAAGCAATGTGGTTAGATGATAAACATCAAGATATAATAGAATCTAAGTGCTATATGACATGGATGAACATATTATTCTAAAATAAGGTATCGAATTAAGAACACTTCAACAATGGTAAAAGGTAAAGAATGCTAATGAATACCAGTATGAATAACAATGCAATCCGCTATGACTATGCCCATGAAAATCAAAATTCACCAACACTATGACATGCAAAAAATAATTCAGACTCGCCTCGTCTCGCCTTGCCAATGACTCAGCTAAAACGTTAAGACTAGTATTTATCGTTTTATAAAACAATATTAGGATCCGTCTATCAAACGTAACGCCAATCTTAACCTTCAATGACCTATCTGCCACATGTAACATCGGTCAATAGTAAAATTCCTTATCAGATTTCATGTCTTTCACAATAAGATTGTAGGGCTTATTGCTTCCCGCTATTTGTAAAATAATACTTTTATCCCGAAAAGAAAGAAAAAGATTATTCAATTCCTAACTCTAATAATACCAATGCATATGTCTCACTGACACATGCTAATGTATATATCTCGCCTACACATAGATGTGATAATAAACGATGTCGTAACGTGAGGACTTATTATACGAGCTAATTATCATGTGAAAATTTATCATATCAATTATACTATACATAATATCATACATTAAGCTATCAATTACACCATACAACCAATCATACACACCTATATACCACATATTTTCAATTGTATATTAAGTTTATAGTCTATCGTACCTCGCCAATGCACCGACTAGTTACCGGAAGGCTAACGTCAAATTTCCTAAAAAACTCTCTTCTTGCTTGAAGTGAATTACTCTAGTACGCCACCTGAATAACTCCACTCCTAGTATATAAAATGTTCTACAAGACTTAAGAATTAAATTTGTCTCAACAACTAACTCGACACGGAAATTGAGAAATCGGAAATAATAATAGAATTCAATGAAATTACTTCAACACATAGGCCTCGTAATGGTGATAAAGAAATGTTGAAGTCTCGAAGACAACGGAACCTCAATACTAGATGAAATTTCCCTGCTTCCACCAAGCTTCAACTTCATCTTTTAACCTGAGAAATGATCTAGAAGACGAACACGAATCATCACACACCTAGATAAGAAAATGATCCCCCCGGGTTAAGGAATAAGAATAAATAATTTGTTTCAATGTACGAACATGGCACAAAAAATAAGGATTTGAAAATGAACCGGATGAGAAGCAATACTTACCTTAAAACATTCCCCTTACTCTAAGGAAGCCAAAAATCCATTTAGTTTTCCGAGCTCGGGAGTTAGATGAAATCACAAGCTAAAATGGAAACTTCCAATTCACCCCTCTCTCTTTCCCTCTTCTGAAATTTTTGGAATTTGGGGAAAAAATAACTTTGAGTCAACATGATGTGACTTTTAAAAAAGTTTTTCGGATATCAATAAGTCAACATATAGGGTGTAACAGTCAACGGATTGCAAACATTCGATATATAGGTGGTATAAGTCAACATATAGGCCCTCAGAATGAAACACAACTCTTTTGACAAAAATGTGACCCTATAAGTCAACA
>MKEJ01077408.1:0-13837 GCA_001753735.1 Embelia ribes
AAAAAAAATCTATTTTAATATTTAAAATTTTTATATATTTAGCAAAAAATCAACAAAAAATTCATCAAAGATCCAATTTAAACCCATCTAAAATTCACAAAAAATTAGTAAAATTAAGTCCAAATTCCTAATTTCCAATTCCACTCCATAAAAAAAAACAATTAAATGCAAAAAAACCAAAAAAAAAAAAAAATTCTATATAAATATTTAAAAATATATATATTCAACAAAAAATTCATTAAAAATCAAATTCCTTTCCTACTAAAACTGGAAAAAAAATTCACACAAAATTCAATAAAATTAAACTCAAATTCCCAATTTTCAATTCTACTCTTGGGAGGATCTACACAAAGCCCAAATTTCCAATTTCAAATAAAGATAAGTAGCCTATATATTTGTCATATAATTTTTTTTACGTTCATGCATAAAATTGTTTTTTGGAATTTTTTTAATATCCTAAAATAAAAAGTGGTATTTACTTGTAAACTCATATTTTTTTAGCTTGCATGAAAAATAAATATTAATCAAGGAGATAAGACTGCCAAAAATTCATCACAAAAATCTGTAGAATTTGGGGATTGATATGACAGCTATCTTTAGGTCAATAATGAGCATATTGCACATAATTTTTTAATTTTTTTAAATTTGTTTATAACCAATTATGATTATATTTTTTTTAAGTATCTTATTTACTATATATCTATAATTTTGAATCGTTCAAAAAGATTTTACGGTAGTAATAATAAAATGATAGAAATGATCGTTACATATTTGTTATAACAATGATGAGAGTTACAATTTCTTGTGATATCGTTTGGTTTGATGAATGTATTGGTTGCATTCATGGATTTGATGAACTATGTATTTTAGCCGTATCTTGACCATTTCATCGTCATTTTTATCGATGATATTCTTGTCTATTTGCCTTCTTGGGAGGCACATTGAGAGCACTTACATATTGTTCTTTTGTCACTTTGGGAGCATAAATTGTATGCTAAATTCTCAAAGTGTGAATTTTTGTTGTGTGAGGTTTGTTTTCTTGGCCATGTGGTGTCAGAAAGTGATGTTGCGATTTATCCTTCTAAAATTGAGGCCATTATCGAATGGGAACAACCAAAATTTGTGTTTAAAATCTATAGTTTCCTAGGTCTTGCAGGGTATTATTGAAGATTTGTTCAGGACTTTTTTGCGTTTGGCAGCCCATATGACAAGACTAACTTGTAAGGGTTTTAAATATAGCAAACAAATGAATCGTTCTTTTATTCAGAAAATAAGGAAAACAGTCAAATTGTGACTATATCACGAAAAATATCGCGTGCAACGGACGTGAAATTAATCTTGGGCATTAAAGCCACTAAAGTTAGGCATCACTAGCACAAATTAACCTTGCTTTTCAAGATAAAAGAGCCACTTTCATCATGCCATGATGTGCTTTCCACCAACACTGTTTCTCATGCTGACACACCACCAAGCCCCCACAACAATTTCAAGACCACTATGAATGACTACTACACTACAAGTTCCTAATGGGAATATTTGAAAATCAGTCATATTCCTGGTGATGCTATTGGATTTAAGGGTGGTGTTCCAATCCTCATTTGATCAGAATTCCTTAGATTCGACTTCTCTACCGTTGGATTGGTTTGATATTAGACCCAAAGGCGGGTTGGGATATAAAGTTGTATTCTAAACTAGAATTGTCATATCTAATTTCAAACTAATCCAATGACAGATTGATAGGATTTGATGAACTCCAACCTAAGTGGATTATTCCCTAAAATACGTCCCGTGAGTGCAACGTTGTGAGTTCAGATCTTGTACCTTTCTGTGGTCAATATTTCGTGTTCTTGTAATAAAAAATGGGATATCAACCAAGAAGACACACTTCAAAAAGGGTGGCGTTTGCGTATCTCTGAACGAAACCTTTTCAAAAGTTTGGCCTAAGTTATTCCACAAGACCATCAGCTCAAAATTCTCTCCAACTCAACATTTTCCACAAACTATGTATGCCCCTCATACAGAGTTCCCTTTTGAAGACAAGTGTTCGATCATGTTTCCATGATATGTTCCTTTCTTCATAAAGTGATATACCTTAGTCTATCTATCTATCTATCTATCTATCTATAAGTGTAGGCAGCTTATAATTCAAATCAAGCTAATATTTCTCAATATAAGAAAAAACACAACCTTCAAATGGAAATTGTAGGTGTGGATGGGAATCTTGAAGTGAACTTTATCAAAACCACCATCGTCAAAGCGATTGGGTCTTTGCCAGAGCCTCAT
Organism: Embelia ribes; assembly: GCA_001753735.1. Taxonomy (NCBI): domain Eukaryota; kingdom Viridiplantae; phylum Streptophyta; class Magnoliopsida; order Ericales; family Primulaceae; genus Embelia; species Embelia ribes. Next base: position 2,284 of record MKEJ01077408.1, read on the forward strand.
ATTCTCACTCTCTCAAACCTCGATCTCCTCAGTGGCCGTTTCCCAGTAACATACTTATATTTCTATCGTAAACCTCTCGTGTTAAATTCAGTACCAATCATTGACTCCCTCAAAATCTCTCTCCCCAAAACTCTAAATCTCTTTTACCCATTTTCTGGTCAAATTGTAGAAAACCCGGAAACTCATGAGCCCGAGGTTGTGTGTGACAACACCGGTGCCCTTCTTGTTGAAGCCCAAGCTAATATTTCTCTTCAAGAACTAGACTTCTACAATCTTAACCATTCTGTCAAAGGAAAACTAGTCTCGATCGATTCTAAGTTCCCTTTGCAAGTCCAAGTAACAAATTATACTTGTGGAGGAATATCGATAACCTTTACGTTTGATCATGCCTTGGGCGATGCTAGCTCCTTTGGTAAGTTCCTTACCACATGGTCTGAAATAGCTACGAACAAGGTTGTTTCTTGCGTACCAGATCATAGTAGAAGCCTCCGAGCTCGATGTCCTCCTAGTTATGACTTATGGGTGGATCAAGCTTTTGTATCTTGCACAATGGATGATATAATCAATATGCCAACTATAAGGGTACTTCTCAAAAGATTATATCATGTAGATATATCAAGCATAAATCGGTTGCATAGGCTTGCTTGTATAGGCGGAAACAAATGGACAAAGATTGAGGCTTTCTCCGCTTATGTATGGAAGCTTATGTCTCGTTCCATTAGTAAATTTCACACGCATTGTAAGATGGGGTGGCTAGTTGACGGACGAACCCGAATGTGCAACGACGAAAATTCGATGTCAAACTATATAGGAAATGTACTTTCTCTAGCTTTTGGAGAAGCAAGCATAGCACAATTGAACAATCAAAGTTTATCGGATATCGCTACAATTGTTCATAGCTCAATTGAAAAGGTAACCAACCGAGCTCATTTCTTGGACTTGATTGATTGGATAGAGTGTCACCGGCCAGGGTTGATGCTTTCGAAGCTCGTCTTGGGACAAGCTGGGCCTGCCCTCGTGGTTTCCTCAGGACGGAGGTTCCCGGTCTCTGAATTGGATTTCGGTTTTGGGAGCCCAGTGCTTGGGACCGTGTGTTCAACCATAGAGAGAATTGGTGTCGGGTATATGAACCAAAGGCAAAATGCTAGAGGCGATGGGTCTTGGACGGTATCTGCAATTTTGTGGCCTGAGCTAGTTGCGGAGCTGGAGTCCGATCCTGATCATGTTTTTGAGCCCATGACCGCAAACCATCTCCAACTTGCCTGATGTTGCAATTGACAGATCTGATCCGTTCAATGCCCACGCTTGTGGCAAAGACGCGGGCCATGAAAGGCTCAGATCTGTCAGTCAAAAGACTCAAAACGGACATAAATGAAGAATATTTCTGAAAACTTGAATAACGGCTGATAAAATAGAACCGTATGGATTTCATTTACCATATCTATCGTAAACCTCTTATTAATATAAAAGTTAAATTTCACATCATTTTTGTTTTAATCGGGACAAGTGTCTCTATATATTCAACATGTGTGTGCTATTATAACTCTAATTGTGACAATTGTCTCTCCATTATCAAACATGCATCTAATTTTAATTATAGTAACATATATAAACATAAATATCTATTCCGTAACTTTAGGGATTTAAATATTAAAAGTTGTCGTAATAGAATTCAACCAAATTTAAACTTTTTTAAAAATAAAATCTACGAAATATTATCCTAAGATACTTTCTCTAAACCTGATCTTTTTGGTAACATAAAAGTATATAGACATCAAACATATATTAAAATTGATTCTATTTATTAGAATAAAATAATAAAAATTATATTTAAAAGAAAATATTCATGTTGGAGAATTATATCATTATAAGTCAATGTTAAACTACGGGTATAAATTTATATATTATGTAAAATTCAATGAAAATCTTATAATGTAAAGTTCTTCTACATCCAATTAAAATATACTAAATTTATAATATTCGAGTAAAATATACATGATATGAAAATGTTAAAATAAAAAAATGCACTACTTGCATATCGCTCATCATCTCTACCCCTCTAAATAATAGTTTCATATTATTAATTCATTTGGTTGTGTTTAAAATAAAAATGCTCCATTCTTTGTGTAAAAAATAATAAAAATAAAAATAGTTTTGGTATTAGAAAGTAACAGATAGGAGTGATTTTTTTTTGCTTTTATTAACTAGCATATTGCGTAAAAAAAAATTGATTTTTTGTAACACTTTTTAAAAAAGTAAGGTGTTACAATGTTACTTCTTCACGCCATACTCACGGAAATTGTCGCACTATTTTTAACCGATCAAGAATAAATTTAAAACTAACAACAATTCAAAAGAACAAAATTACAAAAATAATTTCATGAAAATTTTAAACTAACAATTAAAAAAATAAAATATTTTCTATACTATTCGTGCAACACGCAAGTTATTTAAGAATTGAGATATTAAAAGACACTTTCTTTTTGCATGATTTCTAACATAAAAGCTCAATGCATGCTGACTAGAGAAGATGAGGCATTCTCATTGTAACATCCAGGGGAGTGCTTTCGTGTTCATCTGAAATGTAACGATAATAAGTTTAATAAGGTAATATCAAACAGGGAATAAGCTTGGTACGGAACCATGGGTATTAATTTTTTATTTGTAATGCGTATGCATACGCAATGTGTATTAACTCTCCGAGTCTTATAATGGCATATCAAACATAAAGGAATTGAAGCAAATATATTGGTTTTTGATAGTACTAAACCTCCGATTCCAATTATTTGCGGACTTTTTTGCTAAACCTCCTACTCCAATTGTTTGCTTCAATGGGGATTTGTATATTGGTTTTTGTTGAGTTGTATTATATTTCGTGTACCTATTGTATTATTATTTATTACTTAGTGGTTCATACACATGTATATATATTTTCCTGTTATGATAAATGGAATCACGTTTTGGCCTAATTATTTTCCTAACAGTTTTTTATAGTACTTGTCATTATGTATGAATACAATCAAGCATAAAGGAATTGAAGCAAATAATTACGGAGTTTTTTGCTAACACCACCATATTATCGGTATGTTTATTGCATTGTAAAGTTACGGAGAGGTTAAATTTTTTCCTCTGAAATTTCTAAAAGCTTTCTAAATAGGGGAGTCTAGTGTCTGGATAACTTGTCTAAACTTTTTGCGTAATATGCTTATGAATTTTTTTTCTGTTGACAATTTTTCGCAACTTTGATGGATTAACATATTAATTTTTTCACCGATACAAATTATGGATAATTAGTAAATATTTGAATCTTGGAGGATCATGATTATCTCGCCTAACTCAAACATTTTAATGTGTTTTGGTTGTGCTTTTCCTGTCCATAAATAATAGATTATATTTTTAATTTGAAATGTTAAAACATAATTAGACACTTTATTTTCACTGGGTGAGTTACACGTGGTAGTAAATCTTCTGTCATACAACATTCACATTCTTGGGTAAGTTATAAAAACTTTGGAATGCCAAATAATAAAATTATGAGTTAAATGTGATGAAATAATTTAGCCTATAATATAAGGAATGAAAAAGTAGGATGAAGCTTATATTTCATATCCATAATAGTAATGGAACCCATGAATAAATGATAATTTAGTATTAACATCTTATATATGAGCAAATGGCGAGCAAAAGCAAAAAGATGTAGTTTTTCCATCAACATATTAAGTTAAATGATGTAATGAAGAAATTTAAATATAACAACGGCAACTTTCTATCAAACTAAAATTCAGAAATAAATTGTTTGCGCATATAATAATTTTATTCAAGTAGATGTAATTATTTCACAAGAAAAAAATAAGGAAATAAAAAAAAACTCCATCATTCTGGTTAGATATAATGAGTAAATCAACATTACCAATTTTCTTAAGTTTATAAACATTGTATAATGTGAGCTCTATTAGATTATAATATTCACTCTTTTAATTGTAAATACATGATACATATAAAATGAGAGAAAAATGAAAAAAAATTTTGTGAAATTGAAAAATATATAAATTCATACCTCAAGTTTGTCGGATAACATATATGCTTCATCCCTTCATAAATTTTGACTTTAAATAATTTGTGATTGCATAATTGGATATTGAATATTAGAACAAAGAAAATACATTGGTCAAGAATACGAAGCAACAATAAAATGCCTGAAATGTTGCCTGTATGCATTCAAGAGAATATATAATATGTACAAAACGATTTACTCAAAATTATAGAAGAAAATTTAAAACAGAATTGAATCCTACCATAATCAAAATTTTGTTAAGCACATTGCACAATTTGTAATGAGATATCTACAGCTCATTTTATACCGAAAATATGCTACAATCAATTGACCCAAGCAAAGCAACGGCAACCTCTTAGTTAGACACCACCATCAAAATAAATTGATTTTTAATAAATTAATAGTTTTAATTTATTATGAGCTTAATTATAATGGGAGTTTAAGTTGAATTTCAATGGATTATTACGGCTGATGAAACATTAAAAGTGAAACTTGATTTTATTTTTAATAACTACTAATAAAATGAGTGGGGGCAAATTGACTAGAAAATATTTACAATTTTGTCTACGGTGATCAATCCTAATAATAGTTAGAGGGAAGGGCATTAAAGAAAAAAAAAAGAGCACGAAAGAGTACGAAGGATATATATGGTTGTTAGAACAATTATGACAAGAAAGAGATCAAGCTTTCTTTCTATATTTAATAGATTTAGAAGATCTAGAACAACTAAATGAACTTAATTGATTCAATATAATTATAATTAGTTGAGTCATAAAGTGGGCCTACAGAAAAAAAATAATAATAATTAGTTTTTAAGGTGAGACCTTAGTATATATGACATAGTATAAATTTTAATTGTTAATAAAATAGATGTTTTGCGGGCCAACTCGAGCTCTCAATACTGAGAGAGAGATGAAGCTTGGATTGGATAGCTTAGACTTATGCAGAATCTAACTTGAGTTCGATAAAATATCTTGCAAACTAATTCAGCTTGGCTCAATTCGACTCGATTGAGTTACACTCATACAATATATATTCTCTTTATAGGTGTGTCTTGTAGACAAAGTCTTTTATTGTGTGGACCATTGAAACCCACAAATCAATCATTTTCAGACAATCAATATTTTAGTAGATATAAATTTATTCGACCATAATGATTTGTGATGATGAATGATTTGAGCGGGCAACGACACTACAAGACTTTCAATTCGACTTCTCTTCGTTTTTGGATACATATCATTTGCCACAAGTTCATAATTTAAAATTTTTAAATCATTTTTTAATTCAAGTGCACTCAATAGATAATTATAAACAGAGTATTATATTAACGAGGAAACCCGATTGGACTTGCTAACTCGTGTAAATTCATTTTTTAATATATATATTCATTTTCCTCCAAGTCTTACATATTTTAATAAATTAAGATAAACTACATAAAATAAAATAAAATTCATGTTAGGCCGTTAAAATGAATTTTTCGATATTGCTCATTCCGATTGAAAGTTATTTGCTTGTTCAATATTGTAATACGCATGTCATTTTTGTAATAATTGCATTCGTGCAGCTAAAAATCTACTTCTATTTTTTCTTTCCATATTCACTCCAATATGACCATTTGTTATTATTTATTGAATTATATTTAGAATATAGTTATTTCCTATTTTCCCTAAATTTGTAAGCTACATTTTCTACTTCAATTCCTTGTATCGTTTCCTTTTTTTTTTAATGGGAACTATAAAGTGCACCAAATATTCATTAATTGTATACAAACAAGGATTGAGATTTTATGCATACATAAATATAAAAAAAATTATTATATACAATATTACTATTAATAAATAATCTTTCTCGTAAAAATAAATAATTTTCTTCCTTGCGTGTCAATTAATATACGAGCATATATAGAAATTTTCTATTTACATAAAATCTTTATCCTAGTACGTGACGTGTTTGGTTTTTATTCATTTTTCAATCTGTTGTAGGAGTAATAAAAAAATAGCAAGGGATCGGGTAATACGTTTTGCCACGTGTCAGTTTTATTGACCACACACTAGCCTTTAACTTTTCATTGTGACTATATCATATATTAACATATATATATTACGTATTCATGGTATGATTAATTTTGTTAATATTTGTTGTCTTTTGAGTTTTGATCCCTTGTATCTAAATAAAGCGACTGTTACGCAAACAAACAATGATTTGTTGACCAGTCTCGAGATATTCCAAAATAACATTGATGTGACAGGTCATATACAAGTATCATATATTATTATTATTATTATTATTATTATTATTATTATTTGTTCATTTTCTCAACCACACACAAACAAATTCTATCCCATGCCTAAAGTAGCAAATGTTTTCAAATTCCAAAAAAAAAAAAAAAAAGCAAATAAATACCTTTCTCTAATTAGCTAAAAGCGTTTCATATTTGTTGTTTATTTTTATTGCTTTAAATATTTTAATAAAAAAAGAAGCATTTCCTCAACAATTCTCTTTTAGGTTCGTCCTTATAAAAAAAAAAATCTCAAAAATTTTGAATTTGTATAGTTAAGGTTATGTGTTTACGTGTGAAGGTGAAATTTTCTCCAGCAAACAAGTAAAACATATACACAAAAGTTATATAATTTGGTCAATCAACACGTAAAAACATTAAAGGTAGCCCCTTCTACTACTTTCTGCTTAATTTTTTTGACACGGATTAGTTTTCATTATTTTTTTTAAATCAGATTTCCGTATCAATTTCGCAATTAAAATTCCACTTGTAACTCGTTATACTTGGTCCAATTTACCAATTAAAAATTCCTCAAAAATAAAATTTGAAAAATCAAACGCTAAAAATACAAAAATTCCTACACATAATTCGTGTATCGCGGTTTCACCAATGCTTTACCTATTTTTATACAGAGTGAGGGTGGCAAATGAGCTAGGAGCAGGCAATGCAAAAGGGGCTAAATTTGCAACAATTGTAGCTGTGTGGACTTCAATAGCAATTGGACTATTTTTCTGGGTTTTGATATTAATTTTCCACAATGAGCTTGCACTTATTTTCTCCTCTAGTGAACAAGTCCTTGAGGCTGTGAACAAGCTCTCTCTTCTCTTGGCCTTCACCATTCTCTTCAACAGCGTCCAGCCGGTCCTTTCGGGTACCTCTCTCTCTGTCTCTCACGTAACGACATGCATACAGAAAATCATGTATATAAATTTATTTGAATACCTATGTTGTGATAAATTTATCACAATATGCATCGAATACTTTTTCTTAAAGGCAAAATTAACGTATTTGAGCGCATAGGCTTTGATACGATTCCGGTTATGGATCATTGGTGCGTGCGTAGATTTTTTAATACCCGAATTCTTGTTAAAACTTACTACTTATTTATTGATGAATATTTTTTGTTTATTTGTTAAAAGCTCGCTTCTCATTGTTATTAAAACATTTTGCACATGTCATCATGTTTGGTATCGCAACATAATTAAGTGATTAAATAATGAATATTTGACGATTTAGGATGGCCTTACATCCATGATGGGGACAATGTTAGTTTTTAAAAACCACGGAACTATTTTTATTAATAAGTGAAAATATAGGGACCAAATAAGATTGTTTAGAAACTATGGGAACCAATAAGCCCAACTTTTGGTGTATAAAAACTCATAGATTAAAATTAAATTATTTGTTAAAACTTGCCACTCTTTGTTATATGTATTTTTTAGCTGCTGAGAGTTTGATTCTTATTGTTATCGCAAAAGTTATTACCTTAGATTTTGTGCGACTAAAAAGAAACAAAATTATAACAATAAATTGTAACTTTCTCATCTACTTGTAATTTTTTAATATGTACTGATAAATTAATATCAATGCCTAACCGCATTCACATCAGATTAGGTAAATCATCACATTTAGCTATTTTAGTTATAAAATTTCAAAATTTGAAAGAAGTGATAAATTTACCTATTCACTATTTATTAGCTAAATTTTTTCTCTCCTCACTCCTATTTTTAAGTACACATCTACTTCGCATTATCTCCCATCTTCCATATTTTTATCAGAATTTTTGTTTTTCTATCCCTTTTTTTTCATTTTTCTTCGTTTCTCTCATCTAATTTACATAAACTGGTGCATGAAAAAGTAAAATCCAAATATGTAAACTAGAAATAACAGTTAATTTTATAGTATTTTAGCTAATATTGATACTGTTCTATAGTAGAATTTTTTGGCTCTTTTCCTCTCATTAATAATGTTAATACATGATTACATTATTAGTCTTTGTATTTCAAGTACGTTCCCCATTTGGTCCTTGTCGTTTCAGTTAAAATCATTTATACCCACCATTTTAGAAAATGTACATAATTGGTCCCTTGTATATGCCAATCATTCTCGTTCGCTTAAAAAATGCCGTATGAACATGTGGCTTGTTTATCGGCACCTTAGTATTTTTGTTCCCAATTCTTTGATAATTTTTCATCGATTACGATGGCACCTTAGTATTTTTGTTGCCTAAGTAGAAAAAAACCGTAAATTTATTCATAATTGATGTGCCTTGGCCTTTTTAAAAAAATAAAATAAAATGACAATTCATATCTTGTTTCTACATATTTTTCGTGCTAGTAATTTTCTGTATGCATAAGTTATATTTGTTGTTATGCATAACAAATGATTTTGTATATGTATGTATAGGTGTGGCTGTTGGATCTGGATGGCAATCCTATGTAGCATATATTAACTTAGGGTGTTACTATCTTATTGGAATCCCCTGTGGATTTATCATGGGTTGGGTTTTCAATCAAGGAGTTATGGTAAGTATTTATTTTAATTACTTACTTTTATAATATTAGGGACTAAAAATTATCCCAATTATAGTCACAAAGCATTTGTTTTTGACATATTAAGAATAGAATTTAATTTTAATTCACCGACGGTGTATAGATTTTCTTCTATCGACGGACTTGGATGAAAGACATATGTGCATTTTAGTTTTAACAAAATTGCCCAAAAAAAAAATAATGTTGTCTTTCTGATTTTTTTGGTTTGTCTCATAATATAGTTCATTGTACTTAATATTTAAGAGAAAGTTAAAATGAGTATTTTATTAATATCCTAACGTGCATTTTATCAACAAATGTATATTTTCATAGTCCAATGAATGACATATTATTAGAAGAAATGTACAAATTTTGTGATTTAACCACATTAACTAATTTTTTCTTAATCTGCCTAAGAAAAATAAACAGGCCCTTTAAACAGTGACAGTGGGAGTAAATTTTTTTTTTAAAATATGATTTAGTGTACAACTAATTACTAAATGAAATTTAAAAAATCAGGGTATATGGGCTGGAATGATATTTGGAGGAACTGCAGTTCAAACCTTGATATTGACAATTATCACTATCAAATGTGACTGGGAAAAAGAGGTACACAATTTACCATAATTTTTATATTTTAAATTATTTATTTATTAATTTTTATTTTATTTTTTGCAAATGCAGGCTGAAAAGGCAACAACACGTGTGAATAATTGGGTAATTGAAAGCACATAATGGAAGAATTACTTTGAATAATTTGGAAGTCACAAATAAAAAATTGGAATTTGAGCCGATCTCAATTTCCTGTAATTTTTAAAGCTTGGATGATGGCGATGACATTAGTGGAAAACCGAGCTTTAACTAATTTGCAGGACGATACACCAAAACTCAACCATTGTTATCCGTATCAATATCTTCGTAAATCATGACCTTGGAGCCTTAAATTGGATATGAGATTGTAATTTTCATCTCTTATTTTTAAGTAAAATGACTCAACTGATGTAATGTTGAGATACATTTATAGCAAAATATTGGGCTTATATATATGGCTGTGTTTTTTATTTTATCCAAGATGTTTAGCAAATTATTATCTAGAAATAGGTTTTGATTTACACAGTTTGTTTGGAAAATGATAGCGAAAAAGGCGTTCTTAATGAACGAGTACGAGATTGTGAGGTCCATGTTTGTTATGCAAGACGATAGCAAGTTATAAAATATATCTCGATAGATATGCGTTTTTAGAACAATGAAATTCAAATAGTGATGCATCTCGTATGTACGAATTTCTAATACAAGGAACTTGCCCATTTTCTCGGGCATCTTATGACGTGAAAAACTCAAGTACGGTTTTTGCAGTAGCAATAAGAGACGCTCGTCAATCATAATAATGAATATAAATCAATTGAATTTAATAGAAAATAGAGGATAGAGAATCGATTCATAAGTTTCACGAGGTATTTTTTCTTACTCGTAGATTATTGTTTTGATTATAGCGCGGTATGTTTCAATTCAAAAATCCCGAAATCAGAATTATTTTATCATACTCACAAGTACAATTTGGTTTGGTAATTAGTTGTAAATATTATTTACATTACCATAAATAATAAAAAAATACTTTTGTTCTTTTTTTTCGACTTAATAGTAAATTTGATTTTGAAACTTTTAATGATTTTACAAAATTGACCTCAATAATTTTGTATAATGATAAAATCTATTTGAGATAAGTACAACAAACCCATAAATTCATCTGAGCAAACTCTTTTTACTCATAAGATGATTTAAAAACTATAGTTTTCAATCCCATAAAGTAAGTATTAGTATTTAATTTTAATTTTTCATCAACCACATATAGTCATTAGTTTTTACTTCTAAGATACAATCAAACAATACTCTAAATACAAAGTCTATGGGGATTTTTTTTTTTTTTTTGAAATGACCTCTGGAGATTAGTTATTCAAGTTTTATTAATTATTGATTTGAGTCAATTTGATTAATTTATTTTCTATTTTCTGAATTAAGTTTTTAATTTTTTTTCCAAAATTAAAACATTCGTTATACAGCGGAAATTGTGGATGTGAACTCAACAGAAATCTTATTTGCAACTTTTAAATAAAATTTATTCATGTTGAGTCGCCAAATAATAAACTCCGCCCTTTTAGAAAATAAAAATCAAAGTCAATACTAATAGCGTAAGAAAATTAGATTCAAACATAGAATTAATTGAAGTAAAGGAAAACCAATAAATAAATTCAACTAGGCTAATATAAACTATTTTTTTTTATAATCTACAACCATCGCTCTAAATTAATTTAAACCCACTAGGAAATTAACATATAACCTTTTCTAAAATCCATTTTAGTATTGGCTAATTGATAAATAATAAACGAAGGTAGGTACATTCAACCCTAATAGGTTGGTTTGATTACAACTTTTAAGTAAATAAATCAGACTATTTCTGTATAAAAAAAATTGGATGTATACAGCTTAAAATTTTCGGTTTATTTAGGTTAAAACTGTAACGTCCCGGAAATTTTCGAGCAAGTTTTTCGCATATTTCATTTAATAAATAAAACCGTAAATGTGTTGACGATATTATTTATTAAATGGAATCATTGGATGTTGTGTGTTGTATTGTGTATAAAATTGGAGATGTTGTGTATTAGGTTTTGTGATCTTATTATAAGAATTAGT
>MKEJ01077410.1:0-16426 GCA_001753735.1 Embelia ribes
TTCATACTCTTCTGTATGTACCCCTACCGTTGATTTTCTTTTGCCTGAAACCGGTTGAACTATTTTTTTTTTACCCAATGATGATTTAGTCGACTTCTCAAGTTCAAGACCCTTGCTGGTGGTTGGTTCATCAGCCTCATTTTCCCCACCGTCATCTTTCTTTTCAAATTTAGCTTCACCAACATCTGCATGAGGAGTACCCACAGCCTTATCATCAGCCTTAGTCGTGGTAGGTATTGTACACTCTGATTTATCTTTCATCGCCATGTTCAGCTTATTTGTCTCTTCAGCTATCTCGCCAGAAACATCATGAAAAACACCTTCCTCTTTGTCCTCAGGAGCCTCAGTTTCATCATCCATGGATCCCATCTTATCCATGTGCTCATTCTCTGGATTTTCAACATTGTTCACCTCCGTTGCTATTGCCTTATCGAAATTGACATCCGGAGGCAATTTCTCAGCCTTGACACAGTCATTGTTTTCAACAATCGAAGTAGATGCACCATCATGTAAATAAATTGAACCTATCTGATTTTTGGACTTACCAAGACCTACTTTTGGCTTAGATCCCAAATTCCAAGTCCTTTTGGCAATCGCCTTCTTTCGAACTGGTTTTTCAAGAAAGTCACAATCCTTTCCTTTTAAAATTTGAAAATTAGGGCCACTAGATTTTTCAATTCCCAAGCCTTTAGCTTTTGGAGACGGGACTTGGGCATCTTCTTGTTTTCTCTGTGGCTTGACAGACTCAATGCTAGCAAACTCTGTTTTGGTCCCAATATTATCAGTACCATGGTCAATGGGTAAGCCCATGTTTTCTGAATCAACGGAAGAATGCTGAGGGTCCTCTAATTTCAAAACGGATTTCGACAATGAAATTTGCTCAGTGCCGGATATATTTCCTTTTGCTATGTTATCAAGAGAGGCATATCTAGACTGAGGAGAAGCATTTGCCATATTAACAGGGGAAGTATATCTGGAAGAGGGAGATGCATTCTTGTCCACACTAGCATTGATTGAAACAGCAGTAACAGAAGTTCTGGTCACATTACTCAGCGATGGACTTCCTGATGCTTTTGAATCAGGATTGGTTTTTAGCAATTTAGAATTTCCATAAGATACATCCATCTTTCTCTTTCCAGACAATGAGTTACCTTCTTCCTTTGCAGGAGATCTAACAAGTCCGGTGTCATTTCCAATTTTATATTGTTCTTCTCTAGACGAGTAAGCTTCAAAACCATCTCTGGTATTAACATTATCTACATCTACTCTAGACCAACTGCCTAAATTGTTTCTATTTTCTCCTTCAGACAGAGGGATTGTACTTCTGCAAATAGCTTTCCTTGAATAACTTATCGAACTTAACTTTGCTGCATCAGAATGAGCAGCCAAATTACTTGCTTCCTTGGTAGAAGTTGGGGTCTTATAATAAGGCTCATCACAAGTAACACCTTGAAGATCTACAGGGTCTAGAAAACCAACTACATTGGTACCCCTTTTATTTGAGTCTTGAATATTTAACATTTTAGCAGATAGGCTCTCTTCTCCACTGGCCAATAAAGTGTCTCCACTATTGCTAGTGTGGGGCAAACCTTTAGATGCACTCAAAGTTGGCAGAATTTTGGAGGGGTTCTCTTTCGATTGGGGACTAACTCTTGCCCTTGCTGTCGAAGTATCAGGACTTGCCACATTTTTCATCTCCTCACTTTGCTTCGTGCCAGCCTCAGGTGCAGCATCTTCCTCTTCAGAATCTTTAGCTTCAGCTTCCATCATTTCTAACTCATAGCCGCTGAAGTGAAAAATGTAACACCATTAGTAGTTAGTACTAATAATTTGCTCAGAACTCAATATCAGAATACAAAATTACAGAGCAGTATCATTAACCAAATTACCACACACCACCCTTGCAAAACTCTTGTAACCAATGATAATATCTCCTGTATGAAGTTCCTTCTTAAAAAAAATAGGTAAAGAGATAATATCTGCTGTAAGAAGTTCCTTCTAAAACATATAGTTTTTCTTAACCCAATAAATTTCTAAAGTTTGAGCACAGCATTACACTTGACGTGATTCCTCTCTAATTTAGCCAACTTGTGGAGCATTCCAAGCATGTACATCTGGGTAGAGTCAAGGAAATTACTAACAATCGGAAACCTAAATCAAGGTCCTTTCAGCAAAGCTACACCTCTTATTTGAGCAAATACATGCACAGGTATATATATAAGCATTATTCTACAGGAATATAAATAAGCATCATTCATAGTACAGTTGTAGCAGAAAATATCTGGAATCAAGGTCACCTTTTATTGTAATCAGCTTCTGGAAGAATAGTCCAAGCCTTCAAGCTGCAAATAAAAAAAGATATCTGTTAACAAAATACTTGCAACAGAAAGAAAAGCCAAACTTCACTATAACTAAAGAAATTCTGGGTAAAAAATAAGTAATGCTTAAAAATAACACTTGAATTGGTGCAAAATTATTTCAAGAAAAAGTGATGTAAGAGATTGATCATTTTTCTAGTTTGCAATCATTCCTACATTTTATCCTTTTCTTTTCCATTACATTTTCTTGTTACAAAGTTTCACAAATCAAGAATGATTAATTTGAGATCATTTGAGATATTAATTTAGTTAATTAGTGAAGTCTTTTATTTAATTCAATAAGTATTCCCTTAGGAATTTGATTAGACTATCTAGCATTTCCTTTTATATTTTATTGTAATTTAATTTCTTTTCTAGAATTAGGATTTCCTTCCCCATATATATAAGTTTTATTAATTTTGTTATTCAGATTTCATAAGTAATTATTGAAAATTAACGAATTTTGTGTTTCTTCCTTTTCTTTCTTCCATTTCTCTCATTTTCTCCTATATTCTTTATACTCTTTAATTGGTTCTGTATCAATTTGATATTAGAGCTGAAAGTAAGAAAAATTCTCAATTTGTTTTTTGCATGCAATAGTATCAATTTCAATTAAAATAAAATTAATAATAAAAAAAAAATCAGAAAACCATAACTTCATTTTGCTTCCGCCACCACCTCTGTCATTCTCATCGGTTAGCCATTGTGGTCGTCTATCGTCGCGACTACCATCAGCTGCACCTCCACCATCGTCTTCACTCACAATCATCACTATTGTTTCTCATTGTCGTCATCACCAACATATGATCTTACAGTTGCCTTGCTTACCGTCGTTGCCTCTACCACCGGTAACAACCAATGTTGCCGATCGACCCATCACTGCTACCGATCGACAGCCACAACCCTAATCAAGCACACCCATAAAGCCGCCACCTCCATCATAGCCTATTTCAAATAGAAAACCCTAACCCACTTAATACCCACCCGAAAAATAAAACCAAACCCAATATACCTTAGCCAGCATTTATTTTTCCAAAATCACCCTCTAGTTTTTAAATTAGCCTACTAATTTTGGCAAAAAAAAAAAAACAATTCAATCCCCCCATAGTTTGAGATATTGAGAGAAATGCCATATATATTGAAGAAACGCTACAAGAATGTCTTTTTCGCACATAGTGCAAAGTGAGGGTCAATTTTGCAAGCTAATTATCGATCGTAAGTTTTATATGAATAATGTATCCTGATATTTTTGGAAAAACTATAACTACCAACATGGACACACTTCTTGATTCCTTTTTCTTTTAGAAGAGTATATTCGGGTGAGGGGATTTGTGATGTGATTGATACGAAGCATTGTGATGTACTATTTCACAAAACTTGACAAGAAGAAAATAATGCTCTTTATAACCAAACAAACAACACATACTTTTTATTTAGAGAGTTAAAACTCAGCTTAATTCTGGAGATAAAAAATTTCGCCGGTATCATAAAGAAACACAGAAAAATATCGTGCCAAGTCAATCTTTTTGTTGAAAAACACAATAATGTTCGAGATATTTCGCAGTGCATAAACAAAAAGATTGAGGATCTCAATAAAAAGAAAAATTTTGATTTGGGAAACACATAAAAAGATCCTTTGGAAATTATTTCCATTAATGATACAAAAATTGATAGTAATAATTTTTCAAATGTTTCTTCATATTTCATTGATCTTTATTTACTCGTTTCGGAAAAAGAAATTGATCCCGCTTGATTGAAGCTAAAAGATTGTGCAATTGAAGGAACATGGTATTTGGAGACGAATGAAGTTCAAAAGATACACTTCAAGTTGTACACTCATTATAGTGATCCAGTGTTATTAAAAGTCTCCAGGCACTCGCCTAGGCTCCCGGGCAAGGTAAGGAGAGGCCAAGGCGCCTTATATTGATCCAGGCGAGCCACGCAACTAAGGCACACCTAAGCAAGCACCTTAAGCCAAGTCATTAGCACCTCGTACGCTAAGGCGAGCACCTCACTCACATAATGTTATTTGTTTATTTCTTTATTCTATATTTGTATATATCTAATTTTTATGATACAACATATTATAATTGTCACTCACTCACCGGTATAAACAATTTAAACAAGGCTACGCATAATATATCAAGAACCTACCACCAACTCTTGACACCTATAGCAAAAGCCTATACTTCCAAATAGACAAGAAGTTAAGAATTTAATAAGATTGTGCAATTTTGTTAAACAACTAATTAGCACCGTGCTTCACTCGGGCAAGTGCCTTAGCTGGCACTTAAGGCCTTAGGCGATAAGGGGTCTTGGCGCCTTCAGAGTGCCTAGAGCTTTTAACAACACTGCATTAATGTACCTTAATGAGTCTCTACTCTAAATTTTAAAGATTAAATCCAAGGGAACACTCCTATTACTATATCCAAACACTATAAAGTCGCTAAAGAATAGAAGATTTGCAGCAACGCTCCCAACATAGTAGGGACTATATTTCACTCTGTCTATTTTTCAAGTTTAAGTGGTAAGTTGTGTTGGAAATTTTAATGGGGAATGATTATTTAGGAGAAGGTATTTAAGTATGGAAAGTAGTAGAGGTTGAAAGTATTGAACAAGAGAACTTGATGTTTTTGTTTCTTGAACTTGTTTTTGGCTTGGTTTACAACTTGAGGATTTTCGTGGCTTGGTTACAAACAAACTCACAAAACTCCTATTTATAATACTCCACATTCACGATGGATGGTGGAGATTTAACACATCCAATGGCCAATATTGAGTTTCTAAATTAATCTCTCTAAATAATTAGATTTTTTGTTTTCTAAACATTTTCTAGAATTTCTCTAGAAATATCTTCAATTTGGTAACTTTCTAGAATTATGTTTTTAAATTATTTTGCGCATTATAAGTTTACATTAATTATTGAGCCCAACTGAAATTTAGATCATGCATTACAACAACATAATAACTAATTAGGCCCAAAATAATTTATTTACTCAAATCAAGTTTATTTTCAACACCCTTAACCATATAAGATACAATCAATTAATCTTTCTCAAGAGAAAACATATAGATGTAAATAGTCAAATAAAAAACAAACAAATCATAATTAAATATGTGTGAATAAATAAAGAACATCATGATTTTTTATTTTTTTTAACGAGATTCACTTGCTAACTAAGACTACATCTTCGAATTATTTCATTATAATATATTATTATAATTACAATAAAATATTTCCCATGATACTCCGTTAAGAATTCCCAACCCTTCTTTATGACTAACAAACATCTTTGATTTCGACGTTGGACCTCACCCGCCTTGCCAAATAACATCATGACTCCAATGACCTTGCTATATGACTCTGATAATACGTCAATAGCTTTGCTATTCCCATGACTCTGATTGCCTTGCCATGAAACATGTGGCTCCAACAAATTACCTTACATACTATAGTAATAAAGAAGAAACAAGAGCAAAACCAGGTCCACCTACAGAAAAATCCATCAGCAGCACCTATAATTGCAAGGTCATTGCAACTTATAGATGATCCAAACTTGATCTTCACAACCTTCAAGAACATCTTATTCATTATTTAGTGCCTCTTCGCAAGCTCCGCCCTAACTCTGCAAGAGTATTAGAAGCATAGTACCGATCTGAAGAAAATAGAGCTTTTTTTAAGCCCGGGTCTTGCGGCACCCTCTTAGTTCTTTTCGGTTCACCTTGCGTCTATCTTGAGCTTCACCGTTCTTCCATCCCAACCATAAAGTCACCAACAGTGTCGTCACCCATGCAAACTAAACCTGCTCTAGACCGTCTTGTGCCATATTCGAAATACCTTAATGAGCAACGCATATTAAAGTTCCAAATTCTAACAATTCCAACCAAATTGTCCCATGCTAGCCAGCACGCATGTATTTTCATCTTCTTAGAAGAATCAAGAAACTTGAAAATACGAATTTCTCTATGTTTGTTCCATTCGTCTCATTCACTATCATCTACAAGAACCAACACAATCAACCGACGCTCACGAAACAATTTGTTGGATATATCACCTAAGTATAGCCACAACTTTGATACCACTTGTTAGGAGAATAATTGGGCCCTAGTCACATAGAGTACAACCAATTAATCCCTTCCAAAAAAATATGTAGATGTACATATCCAAAAAAAATAAAATACAAACACATCTGCATGAAGAAATAAAACACCATTATCTCTCTCTCTATATAGCAAGTTTCATCTACTCTTTAGGGCTACGTCATTCAATTATTTTATTATAATAAATTATAACAATTATAATGAAATAATTTCCACTACGCTTGAACAAAAATTCTCCAATTCTCCAAACGTGTGAAACCATCTAGAACTCGAGAAACTTTAACCCGAAATAATTTTTCTTGTCCAATGATGTCTTCATTAATACCACTCTTGACCTCACTATGAATTTTACCGTTTATAAAAACTAGAAATTCCCTTATAATAGCCCAACTAAACACTTATCTTTCATGAACTAGAGGATCGAGTACATGAGAGAAACCACTTACATCTTTAACCATGTGAATCCAAGAGATCACACTCCCCAACTATGGGACAAATCCCATCCGAGTAAACAAAAAAAAAGAAACCAAACCCCTCCACAATGGGGCAGAGCCTCCATGGAAAAAATCCTCCGAAAGTTAACCCTTTATGAGTTTGTCCTGCCTCTCATTACATATAAGCAAGCTATAGACATGTTTACATAGCCGTAAGGGTCTTCTAATTCGAATAGGAAACAAATCTTCATTAAATTCCGAGTCAAACATGATAAACTGCCTTGACCAGCCCGTCTGATCGATCGTACACATGTTGGATGATTGACCAAATCAATGTGTAAAACAAAAACTTTTGATCGATTATATAGCACTTAGCGGATCGATCCAAAATAGTTGTTTCACATACCAAGCTCCAATTTGATTTCTGTTTCATCCAAAAACGTTAACAAGACTTCTCATTATCGATTGTAATCCTAAAACTTAAAAGTACATTCAGATTTTGATTCAATCTATAATGATACCAACACTTCACCGGATGAAATAAATGTAGTTACTTCCAAGTACAAGATGCAGCTATTTCAGCACCTTTGTCTAATTTTTTCCTAAAAACAAAAATAAAAAACATGTGCAAATAATTCTTCGCTGGTCATGATAGCAAAGACATGACATTGCGGGCCATTGACTTTATCAGCCCGTGCAATTGCCTAAAAAATCAACACAACTTTTCGTGATAGTTCACTTGGGACCGTAACAAATAAGATGATAGACAAGATCTTGGAAAGAAGAAATATAACTAAATACAATAAGCACACAAATTTTAAAATATATACTCCCTTTGTTCTTTTTTATGTGTCTATTTAGATTTAAACACATTAATTAAGGTAATGATTAATTTTTTTTTCCCAACAATCCGAATTGGGATTGGAACCTATACAGTCCATTGCGACATTCCGGTTTTAGAAACTGTAATTTGCCCTTGTTCTAAAATTCACATTTCTTGTTTGATAAAACCTTACAAGTAATAAAATTTCAATAGTTGTTCAACAACTAATAACTTAGTTTTGAACATCACACTTTTAGCAACATAACAGTCTTGCTTAGCACTTGCTACTAAATGTTAAATAAAACTAGAACTTGTACAGGTGACTCATAAATTTGCCATCCAAAAGCAGTACTAAGCATAATATTTTAAAGAGAGATGTTCAACAGGAGATTAAAATTTTTCTGCACAGATGCAAAGCCAGATCTTTATTGGCGTGATAAAATAAGATTATACATCTCAGAAATGGTTCGACATAAAGTTACTTATCTATATCTTAAATCATATTTTCCCACCAATAATTTTTGCATCAATAATAGTGTTAAGATTATGGGAAAATAGCATGAAGACATTGCTAAACTCCAAACAAGATATGTACATTTACATTAACAAAATAATAGTTCCATAAACAATCAACACCACAGCCAATAGCAGCTGTATCTCTTGAAAATACAGAAAATCAAACTTGTAGCAACGAGTTCACGCGTATATATGCCACCCATTATGTAAAGCACAAACCGAGATACAGGGGAAGCTCAACACATACATTTGTACTAAGAAACACAGTTTAGAGAACAAATTCATAAAAAGTTTCTAACAGAAACAACAGAAAGCTGAAATGAGCATGGTGTACCATTAGCTTACAAAAGTGGAGCATTTGTACTGGCGGACAAGATTAATAGATCTTATCGAAGACCCTCATTGAATAAATGAAGAGATTGAACCGCTACATAAGAACGATAACAAGTTGGAAACAAGTGAACCCCAACAGCTGATTTTCCAGACTCCAACCACAGGCCTACGATGGACAACGGTTTTATCCTATTTTCCGGTCGAAAGAGCAAACATAAGCATCAATACCAATAAAATTGATTATACAGATATCTGTACCTCGTAAACACATGTAACAAAGCGCCAGTAGCTTCAGCTGATCGTTAGAGATTGTTAGAAAGATTGGAGATGTGGTGGACAATTAAGGCCATGTATGAACTTCATTATTAAAGTCGGTAGGATAGAACAGCAAATGTCTGGTCGAAATAAAAATTGTTCATTGCATATGGCCATTGAGCAGGTCCGCCCAATTGCTCTCACCAGCAGAAGTGAGAAAGATCCTCAAACCCAGGACTACAGATCATTAAATACAGTTGAGTTTCAGTATGGGATTTTCTTTCATGGGAACAGATATCACAAACAAGAGAAAGCAGATCTTCAAACTGCTTCAACTTGTCAGAGATCATGAATATATAATCAAAAGCGGGGACTTTCAAACCAAGATCGTGTTCCACCTTGGTTCACTAAAGGTCTCACAGATATCTACTTGTCCCTTTAAATCATACAAATGATAACTGCCACCTAAAAGATAACACCACTTCAACCACTCTCAGCTGATAACCAAGTAATTTATCATGAAAAAACCCATAACATCTAAAGTCCGTGGTTTAAAGCTTCAACTAAAATCAACTCAGATTGGAGATTCAAATTCCTCAAGGGTTGCCAAGATCTGAAGCTTAGTTCTTAGCCACAGATGACAGACTCTAAAAACTACTGAAAACAGCTAAATCCAAGTTGTACCTTCAAAACCACCAGAATTTCACACCTTGAGCTCAGAAGCATCACCATCGATAAAGCAAACTAGCATTCCCATCTTTAACTAAGATGTGGCAGAAACCTGGAACACCTTCATACTCGATTATTAATAACCACAATCCCTTTGACAACTACTTCTACCACTACTACAACTATAGACAATATAATAATAACATTAGAAATGCAGTAGCATCTCAGAGAATATCAACTCCTAAATCTAGAGCTTTATGCTTCAGGGATTTTAGGTAACCAATAGCTTCATCCAAAATTGTAACAACATCCTTACCCTTCCCGGCAGGTAGAATTTTCTGCAAGATGCTCACTGCCTCTCTTATTTTGTCCTTTGTCAACCTCTTCTCATTTTTTTCACGGCCGCAGCCAGATTCTGCATCATCTTCGTAACCAAAGCATTTTTTAAAATTATCGGAATTTGCAATATCATGTAGCGATGGAACACCATAGCCTCCATCTGTAAATTTCATCCTCTTAGCGGGCCGAAAAGAGCTAGCAACTTCTTCTCCGATTTCCTCAAACAAGTCCTGTTTATCATTCTCGATGATCACACAAGGGGAATGACCTGTGCTAGCTTCTTCATTCTCAGAATTTTCATCCTCATCAGAAGAGTAGAGTAATGCATTAATTTCATCAGTGTCTTCGTGAATCTCAGTTCCCAAATCCTCTGTCCGTTTATCATCACCCTCATTCTTACTTTTGATGGGACCCGAGTATTGAACTGTATCTCTTCTGGTCTTTAGCTCTATCTTATTCACATCATTAGCAGTACCGACTTTGGGGACCAAAGATGTCAAGCATGGGATAGGTGTCCTAATCCCAGAGCTGTAGACCACAGTTGTTTGACCACCGGACTGGTCAAATACGATGAATCTCTTTGGATTGGGTGACATGGCCTCCTCAAGATGTGCAGAAGCGCTTATAGGAACTTCCTTTTTCAGGGTGGAGTTCGGCGCAAGATTGAGATTTTGGCGGTAAAGAGGCAAACAATGAAACCAACCATGGGGAGGATTATTGGTTTGATTACCCCAAAAATGTGGTACACCAGAAGATCCAGGTAATTCACCCATAGGAAATGCATTGGAGCAAACTTTCATAGAACCGGGAAGAGTATTTGGCAACCTCATGCTTAGCGGAGAGCTCAACATATTTTCCTCAGATGATTGCAGTTCAAGGTGATGGTGATGAAACCCAGCTCCAGGGTTATTTTCCATTCAATTCAAGCAATCACCTGATAGAACAAAACCCATCAAATTTGGCATGACGAGATTAATAATTTCTGAAACAATACTGAAATTGGATACAGTCAAAAAGAGTTTGGCAAGGCACGAATCATACCAGCAGGATAACTCTCGTGGTATCACAAATTGCTGTTTACTTGGTGTTTTCTATGAGTAAGTATACTAAAAACTAAATACTCCAGCTTAAATTTAAACACACGATTGCAGAATCAACAAACTACGTCACAGGTTTCAGCAAATGACGGAAGTATTCAGCCTGGAAAGAAAGAAAAAAGATAGATTAGTCCCATATGATCTCTATAATTATTGACAGAGCTTTCAGGGGAAAAAAAAAGATAAGCCAATACAATTCACAAAAGTACTCCAAAATCCAAAAACAGAAATATGAAAAAAGACTTAAATTTTTTACCTGGCAATCCTGCAGAGGTTGAAAGCAATCAATGATTCTAACTATAATAGTGGCATTTCCAGCAATTCCGTTCATATGTTTCAATGCCCGGAATCTTGTTTGGCTCGCTGCTTGGCACACCATAACTACAAATTCCCAAACACTCTCACCCAAACAACACCACAATCTCCAGCCACAAAAAGGATCAAACAACACCCCACCACCCAAAAAATACACACAACAAAAACACAGATCGGTAGCCAATAGGGTTTTACAGAAAATGGCAAGGAAAAAAGAGAATTCAGCTGATCATGAGAAGGTAACACGGAATGACGACAAAGAAATTGGAACCCATAATTGTTGTGTATGTCTGCGAAGTTTTGGGTCGTATAAAGTAAAGGTAGATTACAGAATAACCCGACAATATAGATTCAATGAGACCACTTTCTGGAACACATCTATGGAGAGACTATACCACCGCATGCTTTTCTATCCAATCAAATAGCCACGACTGTTCTTTTCCCCAAACCCTCAACAAAGTCCCTGCAATAAGAGATAGCCATGTGAAATACAAAATCCTAATAAGGGGCAGAGCTAGGTATTCGAACAAGGGAGGGCACAATCTAAATACACATATAAACATTTGGGGGGAAAAAATAGCGTGAAGACTTGCTTCATTTGAAGTCTCTTGCAACCCATCAAATATTCAATTCTATTTCTTAGCTTAATTAGTAACATCTATATACAATTCTTAGCTTAATTAGTAACATCTATATACAATTCAATGGTTGAAAAACAAGAAAATTTTCATTGAAAGTTCGAAGTAGATAATGTTTTTATGTAACCTTAGAAAACTTGTCAAGGATATTAAAATAATATCGAAATGAAATTGTTTAATCTTCAAGAAACCATATAAATTCACATATTTTTTGAAGCAAAATTAAAAATGAAATGATTTTGTTGGGAATGATAATAAAAATATTAATTATTTTGAGATAGGACTAATTGAATACAAAAATAATGTTATTAGAACAATTTCTAAAATAAAATCAAATGGAAAGTTGTTAGGCTAATAACACCAGCCAACCCACATGTAATAGCACATATAATAGCCTATAGAAATACTAGAAAGGATAGGAAAAAAACAAATTTCTAGAAAGGAAGTAAGTCCAACCCACTACATAATCATTCAAATGTTGCACAATATATATATATGTATATATATATATATATATAAAGGGCCAATAAGATTCGAACCAGCAACCTCTGAGTATCAAACGCACATCTCATACCACTAGGACATCAATCCGATTGAAACTACATTCAACTTTAAAAATTTATATTCATAATAAAATGAACATATTTATATTTGAAAAAAAAAAAATTAATTATTGTCCCGAACGAAGGGGGGAGAAGCCTCCGCCCATGATCTTAAGAGCTAAAGAGAAAATATTAAGATCCAAAGCTAAATTGTAGAAAAGAGAAGAAAAACATATCCTACAAAAACTATCAAAGAGAAGAAAATAGTGACCTCATATAAGTCTTAACTATCAAATATTTCTTTACCAATTTCTAAATTTCCTAAATTATCAACAACAAAAACTATTTTTCTAAATATTTAAAATGTACTTTCTCTTTGGTTCCTTGGTCACCGTTCTTCCAAACATATCCTACAAGAATCAATTATCCTCTTAGATAGCTGAGAAAAATTTTAAGAGCAACAATATGTGTACATCAAATTATTTACGGAAATTGTACAAACATCCACGTGCTTTACATGCTTTACGTTGATCTTTACTTAAAATAGGTTCAACGCCAAGATCAAGCCACGTTTTCTATGTTGTTGGTATGTGAATCATTTTCCAAACTTAAATTTGGTAATGTAAAAAGTAAATTGAGTTCAATTTTATGAGACACTCATTTTTGTTCTGTGCAACCCAAATTCTAAACCTAAAACCCAAAATATGCCAAAATATTTGCAGCAACACACAACATTTCATCTCAACTACATCATCTAATTTCTTTTAGAAACAGATCAGAGCTCATAATGAAAGATAATTCTCTACAAGTAAAATTTAAAACAAAAAAAAAGATTAATTGAAAGCAGGAAGAGAAACCAGAACCGACCAAGCAAATCTGATAATCAGCAAAAGAGAGACACTTAAAACTGGACTAATTACAGGAATGGTCTCCATAGCTTCAATAAAATATTTTATTTGGTCCCCATACTTTCAATTGAAACAACAATAGTCCCTGAATTTTGGAACAGATGAAAGATTTTATCATCACTCTTTGAGAAAATTGACATATTTAGGCTGTTCCGTACTTTTTCTTTTTTTCTAATGTTAAAAGCCTTAATGCACAATGTTAGAGCCGATGGTACTTTTTTGCCACATTCATGATAATTTTACCCTTATTTTGAAACTAAGGGAACCAAATTAACTTTCGGTCTCTAAACAAATACTCATGTTATTAATATTTATTTATAAAGTGGCCGCCCATGCAAGACTATGTTATTTTTTTCCTTAAAACATACCCCTAAAAAATTAACAAATTTGCAACTTATTGTGAAAATAAATTCAATTAGAGAGGGATATAATAGGAAAACAACCTACTCACGACCGCATTACTACAGTTACAATCCCTCGTTTCTTCTCTTTCCCTCAACCCCCTATCTCTCTCCCCGCTCTCATCACCCCCCTCTCTCTATTCTCTATCAACCCTCGTATATTTAGCACCGGCCGAATTTTTGGTCTCTGCCTTTGGAGGCGTACGAATAATGATTTTGTTCCGAAAATGGCACTGGTAAAAAAAATTTCAGTTGTTAAATTCTATAAAAAAAAAATTTATCGATTTGTAACATGTATCTGGCACGCATCTCGGGTGGTACGTCGACCAGTGAATGAATAAAAATATTTAGAGAAGAAGAGAATTGTACCTTTACAAGATGAGATCTTGAGTAAGTGTTCGATAACTTTCCGGTCGACAAGGCTGTCATCAACAGCCAGAACATGTACTTCCGGCGAACCAGATCCCTCCACGTCATCAAACCCACCTCCGCCAACCTCCGATCTCATATGCTGGCACAAAACGCCGCCGTTTCTGATCATTTTCCGAACCTTCTTAAAATTTCTCTAAAATGGGACGGGAAAACAGAGACCGGTATATATATAGATAGATAGATGGATATAAAAATTGAGATAAAGAGGAGAGAGTGTGATTTGTGAGGAATTGTTACAGAGATACATATATAGATAGAAAAATATTAAGATACAGAGATATGATGGGGTCGGTATCAGAGATGTCTCTTTCTCTCTCTCTGTGACTCTTGGAGGGAAAATCTCAAGAAATCAACACTCTGATCTCTGTTTCTCTCTCTATAATCTATACATGCGTGCCTATATCTTAGCAATTGGAATCAGCTGTAATTGTACTCATTTTTTTTCTTGATGGGTAGGCGTCAGTTGATTCGAACAGCGAGATATTTGGACAGGTCTTTTGTAGATTAATACAACAATATAATAATGGCTAAACATTCGAAAATTTTGCATAAATAACTTGAGTCATATATATATATATACAAATATAGAGGACCGTTGCTATAAAAAGCAAAAATATTTTGCTATGCCCTCGATTTAATAATTAATTCAGGAACTGATCATATAATATTTTTTACAACAGTTATACAGGTACCTGTATATTTGCTTCTTTTTTTTTACATTAACTACATAATTCAATATTTTTTCTTAAGTATATTGCTCCTTTTACTTATTAGATCTTTTATCTTACTTAATCAGAGGAGATTTTATGGGCAACTCACTAACCACTCTTTCAAGTACCGAAGCGGAACTCGGACAATCTATCTTTGACAGTAGAAGTTCAATTCAGGCAAAGAAGGAGATTTGAACGATCAGAGCTCGGCAAGAAAGAATCTCACCCTTAAAATAGCATTATTCACTTTCGGGAGTTTTTATCTGAGTATAAATCGAAGACCGACTCTTCAATTATTTTCTTTTAAAAAAATGATCAATGTAAATATAAGAACAAATAGTATTTTTCATATGGTAAATGCATATTTATGTACAAGATTGTTAGTATTTTTCATTTTCAAAAGAGAATTTTGGTCGATATTTTTAGAATTTTAATGATTTAACTTGGAAACCGTGTGTAGCCAAGAATAATGGTGTGTACCTAAGAAGAATTGAAGACATATTTGGAATAGTTCAATTATAAGTTTGCTCATGTGATTGGAATGTATTGCAATTACAAAAACACATTTAATATGAATGGAAAATTTAATAAATTTAATTTTTATTGAACTAATTTTTAGAAAGTGTATATTATTTTAGAAGTTCCCAAAATAAAAATGTGAATAATTACTTTAGGACTAGTGGAATATAATAATTCAATTACATCATGAATATTATGCTCAAAATATATATTATTGCATATATTTGATTAATCCTTGCAAGATTAGTTTATCTAAGGATTACTCAAAAGTTATGCATAAATAATTTTGGTTGATATTTTTTTATTTAGTTGATAGACCTTCTAAATGGTGTGTACCTAAAAATAATTCAAGAACTATTTGGATCCTCGTGAAAGAAATTTCTGACCAATTATTAAGTAGATTAAGTCTATAGCGTGTGAAATAGAATAGTTAAATTAAGTCGTAAATATTATGCACATAAGATATATTAATAAGGATATTTGTGGAAGTATTTAATTAATCTTGCAAGCAAAGTATATAAGAATAATTTGAGATATTAGATGCATTAGACAATCGATTTTTATACACTATCTTCTGACCGAAATCTTTTAGATCTAGATCTTTTAATTAATTTTGCATTGAAAAAAAAACCTTCAATATAGTAATGCACAAATACTTTTTTGTACCTAATGTATCACTTTAGTTTTCATTATTTTGTCCATCCCAAGAAGCATAACATAAATGCAACAACTTCACAATTTCTTTTTAAATAAATCAACCGGATTTTTACATAATTTTTTACATGTTACTGACAGTTCAAACACAACGATCTCATGATGGCATTCTTCATCTAGATTGAACATAGTTTCTCAAAGACTGAGTAGTAAAATTTTCCCTTGGTTAGAAAAGTTTAGAAACATTGTGAAATATAGATAACAAAAATGGGACACAAAAATATGCTAATGGAAATATAAATGACTTAGTTATCTAATTATTATTAGATTTGAGAATAAGAAAAAAGAAATGTTGTAATTAATTTAGATCATGATTTAATTTG
>MKEJ01077417.1:0-12586 GCA_001753735.1 Embelia ribes
ATCATTATACTATTAATCAGTATTGCTACTGTAGTACTACAGTGTTGATGAAAATTGAGGCCTTATACTATCTTTCTCTTTTACTATTTTTCTTGCCTTGTTATTAAATCTTCATATATTTAGAGACTTTATTGGCTGTAATTTTATAGTCTAAAATTATTTGGCATTTGAAGTATTTTGTTTCTAACTTGTGGGGTTGTCTCAAGTAGAAATGTGCTGATATTTGTGAAGTTGACAATTAGTGTAATTCTTTTTTGATAAAGGGAACCTCAAGTAATGTTTGGGAGAGTGGAAGTAGGGGATCAACGGATATTTAGCCAAACCATTATAAAACTCTTTTTGCAATCTCTATTCATTTAACTCTTTTCGTATTAGTTATTTGCTTTATTAATATTATCGTGATAAAATTTTTAAAAGAATTATTTTATCAAAAAATTTATAAGTATTACTTTAACTCAATTCATTTACTATTTGCGTTTACCTAAAGATTAACAAATTGATATAAATATTATATTTAATATATTACAAATTTTTTTTATGAGAAGTGATGTTATATAATTTGTTAGTTTTTAAAAAAATAATTGAATAAAATATCGTTACTATATAGTCAAAAAAAATTATTATATTTTAACACAAAATTAATATATATTTAAAATAAATTATTATTTTTATAAGTACAAAATTTATACGAAATTGGATATTGAATGAAGGGAGTTTTCTTTCACTTCTATACATATTATGTGACTATACATATATGTCTCCTTCAAACATAAGTTGAAAGTAAAAGCAACTTCCATAACATATAGTAGTTGGTATTCTATTTGTAAGGGCTATTTATGTCGTCCAACTGAAAACGAAAATTATAATATATGAAAAAGTAATTATTAATTAATTAAGTATACAAAACGCTGAATCGTTTATGAAAATTCCATCGAATTTTTTTGGGTAATCCGTCTAAATTTTTATATATATTGGTGAAGAAAATTAAAATTCCAATTCGATTACTCTTACCCTAAATCGAGAAATTAAAACAAAAGAAAAAGAAAGAAAAAATATATATATATAAAATAAAAACATGTAAATATGGAAACAGAAGTATAATCTTCACTCTCAGCTAGCGCCGCGTCCCCATCTCTCTCTCTCCCTCTCTCTCTCCCCGGATTATCTCTCTGCCGATTCACCTCAGCGAGACTCAGTTCACGAATTGCCGCCAAATCTCAGCTAGGTATTACAGATTTGGTTTCACCTTATTCTAGAATTTTGAACTTCTCGATTTGATGCCTCTAGTAGTTTTTCTTACACACACACATATATACGTATATGTATATGTACGTATGTGTGGTCTATATCTGTCTGTGCTTTGAATTTGTGTGGCATCGATGGATCTGACAAATTTTTTACCGGGTTTTGGGTTTGTATATTTGCTTTTGAAATTAGGTTTAGGGTTTATGTCTTCGTCTCTCTATATGGTGCTTATCCCAATGGATCTGGCATTTTGTGACTGTTTAGGGTTCAATTTTTGAAATTAGGGTTTAGGGTTTAATTTTTGAAAGATCGTTTACTGTATATTATGAATGTAGTTCTGTTGCCTAATCCCTTTCTCAGTATGAATGCTTGTGGGTACGATTTGTCTATGTAGGGCACTTGCACCAGTGGTCCTAAATGAGCCACAATTCTAAATTTTGGAGATTAAACTCAATCTAACATTCCACAGGATATTTAATGCTATTTATTCCCCACTAAAGTAGGCGGTTTGCTACATTGTTGTCCTTGAACTATGAGACTAGTGATAATCCCCAGCTCCATTTTTAAGTTTAGGGGGGTCTGGTATGGGGATGCTCCGTATCTCAGCCTCTAGGCTAAAGGTTGAGGTATATGGATTAAAATATAATTGTTAAATTGGTGGGAGTTGTAACAAATGATCTAACAATTTTTACTGGGTTTATGATTTTTTTCCCTTTTAAAACAAGTGTTCAGGGTTTTGGTTTAAAGATATTATCTTGACTGTAACATTTATGAATTTTATGTCCGAGTGTGCTGAGGTATTCGTTTTTTGGATTATATGTTCCGCTTATGCTTGTTATTCATTGGTTTAAAGAACTGGCTTGGACTGGAGTTAATTAAGTTGTTTTTTGATAATTTTTGCTGTATCAGTGTGTGAACTGATTTAAATTGTTAAGCCACTTAAGTTTTTAGTCTTTACGTTGCCTCTGAGTTACTAACAACTATGTCGAAGGTATCTTACCAATTTATGCTCTATTTAGATGTTCTCTTGTCCTGGACTTGCCTTGGTCAGAATAATGCCTACGACTTCTGCATAAGCATCTAGTCTTTTGTTTCCGTTATTGTTATCGTTTTACGAGGTTCACATATACAAGCGTCTTTTGCATGGGAGAGTCTATCTGCCGCATAGATTGTTGAAGCTGCATAGATTGTTGAAGCTGCCAAGAGAATGTGTAAGCAGTGATCAGTTTAACAATTGAGTTCATTGGGAACCATGAACTAGGGTTTAGGTTATTTAGTTTTATTTTTTTATTGGGAATTGGGATATCCATAGCTGAAGACAAAGTTTGTCATGTGTTAACATGCTCAGGTAATTTGAATTTTTCGAATGACTTATTGAGCGTGCTTGTGCTGAATAGTTGAAAGCAATTACTGGTTTGGGGTTGGGTGAGATGTGGGTTAAGAAACCTATGGCTTTGCTTTGACTTGGGATCTCTATCTAAGCCAAGTGGTTTTAATTGGTTCCAAGTGTTTTGAATCAGGTGCTAAATCTAATTGTCATCTTCCGCAGACTGATTCTCATTGTTTGGTTCATTCTGAATAACTTACATTGTCTGTTCACAGCAGCGGGAATCCAGTTACTTGCACAATCCTCTGTGGTACCAAAGCATTTCAATAGGAATGGGAATAGCTTTTTGAATGACGTGTCCTATGGAATTACCCAAGAACAATATTGGATATCTATGAGTTCTACAATTTTGTCGTATCTATATTTTTTTTTCCTTCTCCTGCCTTAGTTGCAAACTTCATTGATCTAGGAAAACCAAAATGGGAATTTCTATTTCGGTAATTTCTTTTATTTTTTAATTTTATCGAATCCTTTTTTTGAAATCTACAGGAAAATAGACCAACCAAAGTTTTTTTGGCTCATTGGTTTATGTTTCAAAGTCACGGAGGTTGTGAGTTTGCATCCCGGGTCCAACCCTTGCAGTATCTTTCGTACCACTAGAAAAAGAAGAAAATAAACATAAACTAATGCCTTGCGAATTCCACGAAGATGTCTGCTCTACTGTTTTCACTTCCATTTTTTTGGGGGTTCTGTTGAGGTTTAAGCCTTATAGACAACAGTAGATTACCAGAGATTGTCTGAGCAACCTAGAGTTTTGTGTTAGAAATATTATAGATGCCTCTGACAATCCTTTTCTCTGATGCATTTATGTTCACTTATGACACAGTGTCATGCTTAAATACAACGAACAAAAAATGACATGGCGGTGATATTTTTCTTGTCATGTGTAAATATATTTGTTCTCTATCCATCTACTTGCATGTTGACTACCTAACTTTGTTTTCAGAAGTGCGGAGCAAGTAAAAATGAAGAAGAAGAACCCCATTGTTTTTTTGGATGTATCAATTGATGGAGATCCTATGGAAAGGATTTCCATTGAGGTAGTTTGTTGTCTTCAATATAAAATGCATTTTTTCTCTTGAAGAGAAAGATTCTCCTTTCTTTTGCTGTGGCTTCAGGCTGACGTGCCTTTATCGGTTTTTACTTTTTGAAGTTTGTTGATTTGCTACAATTAGCCTTCTTTGGGGGTTGTACAGGGTTTATATCCTTTACACCCTTCATTTGTTATTAGCCTTTTGCTTATAAATTTAAGTGAAAATTGTTGACTTGAAATTGTTTAGTATTTTGGTTTTCATTCAGTTCTTCAATTGCAGCTCAATTTCTGCTCAATTAATTAGCATTTTTCTTGGCTTAGATACTGATGTTTTTCATCATAAAAAATGTAGCTTTTTGCCGATGTTGTTCCTAGGACGACTGAGAATTTTCGTGCACTCTGTACGGGTATGTTACTGGATTACATTCTTACTAAGTGTCTGAATTTTTTTATTTTGTTATACTCAAGGAGCAGTGGGCCATGTTATACTCATCAACTATTGTTGCTTTCTAGTTTTACCCCACAGGCAACCAAACTGCATGCATACACGCACGCAGAAACACACACACACACACACAAAAAGGGACTAATAAACAATGCTTCCCCTTTTAATGAGAAAAGGTGATACGAAGGAAGGGGCCGACTTTATCCTGTGCTTTGCAGCATTTAATATGGGTCAATGAGAGGTTTAATTTTGTTTGAAACATGAAATGGGACAATTTTGTTGATTTTGTTTGCTGTTGTCCACAGGTGAGAAGGGTGTTGGAGTTTCTACTGGCAAACCTTTGCACTTCAAAGGATCCATATTCCATCGTGTAATCAGAGGATTCATGGCCCAAGTATGTTGCCTTATGTTAAGTGCTATATCTCTATCATTTGCGCAAATAAGTAGAATTGTGTATATCCTATCTGTTCTTGTACTGCAGACATTTAAGGAGCTATTTTGTTTTATTTTTAGTCCTAATATTTTCTCTGCAATCATTATTGTGCATAAACTCCTATGACTGAACAACAAACCAATAAGTGTGCAACTTTTTTCCCGTTCTGTGCAGGGTGGTGATTTTCAAAATGGGAATGGTATGCCTTTCGTAGTTCTTGTTCTTTTATGGTTGCAGATGTAACTTCCATTTCCATGCACAAACTAAGAATACATTAACACGTACCCTTTTGATGTGTTATAGGTACTGGCGGAGAAAGCATATATGGAAAAAAGTTTCCAGGTAAGTCTTCTTAAGATCAGCTTGCTTATACATTTCATGAGGGTTAGTTCATTGACGAGTGCTGGCATGTTCTCTCTGACTGCAGATGAGAACTTTAAACTGGATCACAGTACACCGGGTCTCCTCTCGATGGCAAATAGTGGTCCAAATTCCAATGGGTCTCAGTTCTTCATAACGTTCAAGCGTCAACCACACCTTGATGGGTATATTTTTTGTTTAAGCCGTGAATGGAGTTTTGTCTTGTTATATTAATTTGCCAATATTTTTTATTACTGTTTTTGCTTTTCTACTATTTTACATAGTATCTGACAACTGTTGGTGTGATGTTTCGCTTGTATTTTACAGAAAGCATGTAGTGTTCGGGAAAGTTGTGAATGGAATGGATGTCGTTAGGAAAGTTGAAAAGGTTGGAACAGTTGATGGGAAACCTAAAAAACTTGTAAAAATTGTTGATTCTGGCGAGATATCCGAAAGCAAAATTAATAATTCAGAGGAAGTAGAGAAAGGTATTGTTATTGTTCTGTAATCATCAAAATTCTTATCAGAAGACCAAAGGGAGCTTGCTCACTTGAATATTTTCTTTTTGTCTTCAGGTTTGGGAAAAAAGGCAAAGTCACGTAAAGCAGTTTCTTCTGACGATAGTCCAGATGGGCACAGAAAAGAAAAACGCAAAACATCAGGCAAAGATACAAGAATGAAGAAGAAAAGGAAATATTCTTCATCAGAGTCTGACAGCTCTGATTCTGACTCCTACTCTTCTGAAACTGATTCATATTCGAGCTCAGATTCTCTTTCCGACTCATCCAGCTCTTCTAGTGATGGAAGGTTACGTAAAAGAAGGGGGTCAGCAAGAAAACGCAGACCACAACATGGGAAAAAGAAGAAAGACAAACGGAAAGAGAAGTCTAGAGGCCGGCGTGATAAAAAATCCAGGGGCAAATCAAAGGGGTATCACTCGAGATTTTCTTTATGCTGTGTATGAAATGTCATTTCAAGATTTTTCCTTTTTATAATATATATATATGAGAACCTTTCACTCTTTTCAGCAGCTTAGAGAGCTCTGGTGATTCAGAGAGTGAAAGTTCAAGCAGTAGAACCAGCAGCTCTGATGATGAAAAAGTTAAAAGAAACAAGTCACTTGTTAATACTGGTATGGAATAGCTTCTGTTAATCCTATGATGTCTTTTGATGTCACTGGCGAATATTTTCTCTCTTATTAACTTATAACTTGTAATAGAATAATTGTATTCTCTCATCAGATGAACTAACTGCTTCCATGGTGTGCTTTCACTGCTTGTTTATTGTGTTCTAGATGTAGCGAAGAACTTAACAAAAGAAACTGTCCCAGAACAGAAGATGGATGACAACATGAAGGAAGTTCCGCAGAAAGGTGGCGAAATTTTGAATAATGGTCATGGAAAGGAAAGCAAATCTTATGAAGGCAATGAGCTTGATCATGAAGACATTATGAACAAATCCAGGTTTCAACTTCTGTCTCAAATAACATCCATCTAGGCTGTATCATAGATACTCAAAATTGGCAGGTCTGAAAATGATCTTTATAAGGAAATTGTCCCCACAAATTATAGGCGTTGCTTTAAAGTGCCTGGTTTATTTTTATTAACTAAACATGAAGAACAAGCATTGTGAAATTTTCGATTTGCTATGGTGCAATTTAGCTACTCAGTCACCTGAAATGAGATATAGTATGCACTAACTTTTTTCAATATTACAGACTTCACTATGCATTTAAAAGAATATATGTGTATAGTAGACGACGCAGAACATAAAAAAAGTCCCTAGTTTTATTAACATTTCTCAATTTACACTCCAAAAATTGTTTTCAATATTGCAGACGTTACTATGCATTAAAAAAATATATGTACATATTAGATGATGCAGATCATAAAAAGTTCTAATGAGATTTAGTACACTCCAATATTTCTCAATGTTACATTCCAAAAAATGTTTTCAATTTTACGGACATCACTATGCATAAAAAAAATAGATGTACATATTAGATAATGCTGATCATAAAAAGTCTAAATTTATTAAGGATACAGCATTTTGAGTCAAATTTCCACATTCCCTGATTCTATCCAAAACGATGTTAGGTTGGATCTAGATGATATATCTTTTTAACGAAGAAATTTGTACGCAATTTGAATAATCATTATTCCATTACTCCTAAAATTACGGTTATTCTGATTTGCGTACATTTTTTCTTCTGATATTTGTTTGTATTAGTTTGCCGCTGCCTCCTAAATCTTGACTCTGATTATCCGCAAGTTGTAACCTTTAATGAATTTGATCAGAAAACTGAGTCCAAGCCTTGAAAAGAAAATTCAATCGAGCCCAAGCATGAGTCCAAAGAGAAGATCAAGGAGTCCTATCCGCAGCCCTCCTCCTGCACAAAAGGTTCCGGAACTTTCTGCTTCTAATCAAGGGCGGGCCCCATCAAGAAGTCATTCTCCAAATGGAACACCAAAACGCGTTAGGAAGGGTCGTGGTTTTTCGGAGAGGTACTCATTTGTAAGAAAGTATCGAACACCATCTCCAGAGCGGTCACCTCCTCGTAGGTTATATAGCTATGCTGGAAGGAATACCCACGAAAGGAATCGTGATAGGTAAACTCAATGTTAATGAACATTTTCCTTGTGACTTAAACTTGCTATAATGGCGTTTGATTGAAATTTTCAATTGTTTTTTTTCTTTTTTTCTTTTTGAAGATATTCAAGCTATAGAAACTATTCTGACCGTTCCCCGCAAAATCGTCATAGAAGCCCACCTAGAGGAAGGAGCCCTGCCAGGTTTTTTCTTGACCCTCTCTCTATCCCACATAGAATTGAACTTTATTTACTGTTTTAAGTTCTCATTTATGTCCATATTCTTATGTTTCAAAATGGCAATCTCTGTATCCATAATTCTATACTTCCATTATCCATAATTGAGTTGTAAATATATGTTTCCTCGCTCGCTCTCTCATGCAGATACCGCTACAGGAGAAGTCGAAGTAGGAGCACTTCTCTCAGCCCTAGGAGGGAGAGGAATCGTAGCAAAAGCCCTCGCCGCAGTCCAAGTCCCACTGATAGGCGACGGCCTGCCATCACTGACCGTTTGAGATCTCGTCTTGGTCCCCGCATCGATGATCCCCGCCCTCCAAAAGGCACAGCAAGATCGAGATCAAACTCCAGATCACCAAGTGCTGGTCATAAGGCAACTAGGTCTCCTTCGAGCTCCCCTGCTGGACAAAGGGGTTTGGTTTCTTACGGAGACATTAGTCCTGAGAATGGGATAAACTAGCGTCCAAATGGAACCTTTTGACTGTGGACGAAGGCATATGGTATCTCTATCTGTATCTGCTCTTTATACTTGAGGTAATTTTGATCTATGCTGCTCTCTAATTCTACCCACCAACGTATACACTCCAAAGCGAGATACTCCCCTAGAATGCCTCGCTTCTTGTTGGTTCTTTTGGGGATTGGTACGAGGTCCCTATGGACAAGGGGGCAAGTGAATCATTGCTTTTGGGTGCAGACATCCATTTAAATATGTTTATTACTGTAGGTTTTTTGTTGCTTGAATAATATGACCATCAATTTGTTTGCAATATTGAGGTAATTTGGATTTTGAATGTGGATCAATTTTATTTACTGCTGTGATCAGATTTCACTTGTGCTTGCGTGTTGGGTTTATTAGACCGGCTCCGTTGGCATGTGAGATTTCATCTCGGATTAGCAGCGCATAGCACAGTTGCTGGTGTAAACACGATCGAAAGCCTGCTGCGAATGTTATTCAACATTGATGCTGCAGGCCATGGTGTGTGTATATTATCGGCCTTTAATAGCAGGTATAATTTATGAAATGTAAAGGAATAATGTTGGATGTAGAAAAATAAGCATGTTTTACGCACACGACAGAAGAGTCCGCCGCTAATATTCGTAATGAACGATAGCTAGACACTTTGCAACTAGTATTATCACAATAATTGAGAAAGGATATTTTTATTGGGACCACTCAATTATTGTTACCAGATTTTTGCTGCATTCTAAGAGAACCATAAGGATTAACTTTGACGGAGTTGGATATAATGAAGATATTCAATTTCAGGAAAATCGAATCTAATCTTGCTGAAGTTGAAAGTCTTTCGCTGCATTCTACTCTGTCAAATTCGATCTTATGGTGAATTGCAAATTTCTTTTTAAGACAAAAATATGATGCCACTAGTAAACAGTATGGATAAATAGGATTGTCTTTAATAAAATTGCAATCTCTCTTTTCCACACTAAAGTACATATGTATATTGCAGAACATGGTACATAGGTAATCAAAAGGGGGCATATATTCCTCAGTTATACATACATCTAAAGGAACAAAAGCAAAATCATACCCTGCGACTGCAAGAACCTTGAACATGACTGGTTACTGGAAATAAGTTGAAAATCAAGCGAGATTGATTTAAATTTCCATTTCTTTCGGGAAAATGAAAATTTTGATGGCCGTATAAACCATAAAGTGAAACCCACATGAAGTATTGCGCAGCCAAGAACCCAGGAATGAAGCGTATGAGGAACATTATCGGGTTCACGGATTTGGTCACATTCTCAGCTTTTGGACCCATCTACAATTGCAAAAATATTGGAACATAACATGAGAGAATAAGTAGTTGCTCCGACTACAAGTTCGAGCTTTTAGTAGGATATGATGATACTTGTTAGAGAATAATCTAAAATAATAATTAGTTGTCATAACTGCAAGCTGGAGCTTGTAGTAGAAATAGTAACTTAACAAAATAAAAATAAAAAATGAAAGAAATTCAAATAAAATAAATACAATAAGTTTTCACTTGCAATATTTAGAAATATTATATATATATATATGTGTGTATATATATATATATATTTCCCCAAGTTTATTATTTTTACCGAAATTGAGGAAAGTAACAATAAAATTTACTGAGTATTTTTTGTTTTATTTTTAGAATAACCAAAACCATACAATAATAAAAAAAACACTATAGATGATTATTACCTGCAAAGGGGAATTGCCGGGGGCGGGTTTAGTGCCGACCACTGAGCAACCGATAATGAGACCATGACGACGAACACCACGGTACCAAGTTGGACCAATCCTCTTGAGCTTCACATCAACAAAACCTGCCATTTTGTACCATTTGAAATATTCCTCCTCTTTTGGGAACAACATCCAAATGTCTGCGAATATGCGAGACAACCAAAAAGTTGGATAGACTGGACCAATCATGCATGCTTTGCCCCCTGGTTTTAACACCCTGTATGCTTCCTTGATTCCCCGTTGTGGCTCAGGCCAATACTCGATGCTGATAGAACAAAAATACAAAAATAAAAGTAAGAAAATATTAGCCTTTGGATAATATTATTGAAAATTTG
Organism: Embelia ribes; assembly: GCA_001753735.1. Lineage (NCBI taxonomy): Eukaryota > Viridiplantae > Streptophyta > Magnoliopsida > Ericales > Primulaceae > Embelia > Embelia ribes. The sequence continues at coordinate 10,294 of MKEJ01077417.1, forward strand.
GTAGAATGATACCTTCCGGCAGATACGTATCTATCAGCATAATCAGTAGGAAAAGGCAGATCCTCTGCATCCCCTTGAATAACGGTAACCTCCTTCAAGGCCGGTTTTTGCTTGGCTTTAGCCAACTGCTCAGGAGACTGGTCAAGAAGGGTGACATTTTTTGCGTCCACATACTTCACAACCCCTTCAGTCGCGAACCCGGTCCCACCGCCGACATCCACCACCACGAGGTGCCGGTCGTTCAAATCGAGAGGTTCGAGCGCCCCATCTCTCATGGCCAAATTCCAATGTGGAGGGTTTAGTATGAAGTCATAAGCAATTGATATAAACCTATAGAACCAAAGTGCCTCTTTCTTGTGTTGTATGAACCTTACTCCACCCATGGCCTGACTAGACAAAAGAGATGAAAGATTAAAAATTAAAACAAAATAAAAATAAAATAAATATGAGTAAGAATAATTACGGATTTCCTTAAAATTATTACACAATATTTTTATGGGATAAAGTTGCTAAGATAGTCATATTTGTGTGTGCATGTGGTGTTTGAACTGTATAGAAAAAAATTTATCATCAAAACCTCTTCCTCTTCAGCCATTCCCCCCCTCTTTTTGGTTAAAAAGTGAAAACGAGAAATTTATAAGTTTTTTTTAGGTTAGTAGTACTTTATAATAAGCATGCCTATGTTAATAGTTTCTAACGTGGTTTTTAATTAATTATGTTTCAAATAAAGTAGTATTGATTATCATATGTTTAATTACAACGATGCCTAGCTCACTCCAACACAGTAAAGCTCCTTATAGCCAAAAAATAATGTGATGCTATGCATGCAAAAAGAACTTAAGAGTACTAAAATATTCTTTGTTTGCCTAATATATTAATTAAAGTAAAATTCCAAAAAAAAGTATATTAATTAAAGTAGATGCAAGAATTAATGCTATAAAATATTATATCATTGTGGTATGATATTTCCCCCCCTCAAAATTATAATTTTGCTTATCATTTTATATGAAGTTGAAGAAAAGAAAATTGTTAGCTGAACCTACCCTATCAGTGAGAACAAGAAATATCTCAATATGCTATTGTGTGGAAAAATTTATTGTAGGAAGGTCTTAGCATTTGCACTCCTATTTATAGGCCTATGCAAAACTAATATTTATTGTTCATAGCTTAGACCAGTAAAAATTGGCTGCTACATGCGACATGAGTTTAATCTAATTTTTTATTTGTGTGATTTTAAATCAAATATAGCATAGAGCATGAAATATTTTTATGTTCAAAATAGGAACGAAAAGGATTCGAAAAATCCCAATTCCTAGTAAGTTTATCAAACTAAGCGACGAAACTGGATTTGTTTTATAATTCATTTATTATTTATTATTCTCTCACTCCACAAATAATAATTCATTTTTTTGTATGTTTAAAAATAATTATTTATTTTCTATTTTTAGTATAGTAATAATTAACATATACCATATTTACACCTCATAATTACTAAAAGCAAATAAGACACCTTCTAGTTTTAAAATTGGTAATCATTTTAAAATGATGCGATTCAAAACTACTTTTTGATTTTTTTAAAATTTTGTATCAAGTCAAATTAGATTATTATTTATTGATGAAGGGAGTAATATTTTATTTTGCAATAGAATGGTTGGATCGATGGGCCTTACGAGTATTCATTAGGGTTGGACTTTATCAATTTATTAGTTGTAGCGACTACTTCGATAATTATTGAAGAGAATAAAGTTGAGCACTTGATTTTGTAGTCCTATCGGCACCGCGAATTCAAGGACGATCTCTTTTGTACCGTGAGCATTAGAGGTACGGAGTAATGCATTGATCTCTTATTAACATTAGGTATTTCAACGTTAAAAAGAAGTGCAAAATTTGGAATACAGAAGTAGAATTAACCCTAATTTAACATTAGATAGATTTATGACAACTTTTTAGAATGACCGTTGGGTGTGGACATATTGTGTAACGCCCTAAAATTAAAATAGTATTAAATTGTCTCCATAAAAGACTTTGGAGGTTTTTTTGTAATGAAACTAAATTTTGAAAGGGAATAAACTGAAACCATTTCTCTCTCAAACCATCAGTTCACGTATTCTCATCCTAATGGAAAGAGAAGAAGAGGGAGAGGGAGAAGACAACTACCACCAAAACTCTTTCAATCGGAAAGGAGAAGAGGGCCTACGGAGAAATGGTTAGCTGATTTGTGACCCTCGTCTCGCTCTCGTCGTATCCGTGTAAGTATCTTTTCAAATCATCTCCGGGTGTTCAAACCCTAATT
>MKEJ01077431.1:0-17764 GCA_001753735.1 Embelia ribes
AAAGAGATTCATATACACATACCTTTGAATATACAAGACACATTTCTTTCTCATATTTTTTGCAAGATATCGCTTGCTTTAACCGATAAGCATCATAATATAAAATTGTTACCACTTGATGTGCAGCAGGTTTCTAGATACCAGCTGTTCAATATGCTAATTCACGGTTTTGTAACCACAACGCCAAAATGTAAATACTTCACACAGCAGGAAAAGCTAAATTATATATCTGCATAATCTGGAAAATTAGGTTGATATACAGACTGCAGACTAAGAAAGCATAATCTTTTCTCTTTTAATTGAAACTGTGATTGCCTAAAAGCAGCAAACCTGCTGTGTGTAAGATTTTCAAATCAATAGCTCCAAATCTATAGTCTATATGTCATTATTGTCTTGAGGACCCAAAGAACAAGGAACAAGCAGTCAGGGGAGATCAAATTTTCAAAAGCTCGCAGAAGAAACAACAAATAATGATCATTAATATTTCTCTTGATTTTCAAATCCTCATTAATAATCTCAAAAACTATAATGTATCTCAAACATTTGAGGTGAAAGACACACTAACCTGGAAGACACCATCCAATAGCATCTCACCTTCAGCTAAGACTATAGTATTCTCTGAGAAGAACCCTGTTGTTATCTTGTATTACAATGTTAAAGAACAAATGATGCTATGCGATTTGCCTAATGCAAAGAACACATTATGCCCAAGCAAAACATCAACTTTTATATTTCTCGCATAACATGCATCTAAATTGCTGAAAAGAAACTATGAATTGAGTAGCTTGATTTTTCACAAAATCAAACAGATATGAAAATTTTCAATGCGTTAAATAAGGTTCACCGAATATCTTGATTGTGACGTTCCCAAATTTCAGAAAGTAGGCACTGCCTAAAAGAGAGAAATGTAATTACTACAAAATGTTTGATAGAATATTGTTTCTATATATATTGAGGTGATGAGAGTGTTGAAAGAGCACAGAATGAAAATGAAGCAATAGAATACGTAAATAAAGAAATGCACAACTGCTGTAGAGATTTCAATGTAACTGTAAGCAAAAGGGAATATATTTATTGATTCAATTACATTGCAGGAATGATAGATGGTGGGAGATTAAAGATCCATACTCAATTTCATGCTGACTTATAGTAAAATAATTTCGAGGCCAGATTAATAAGACAGCTACTTGTGAGCGTTCCGGAAAATATGAAATTAACTTCGACAGAAAGATAACAAAATTATAGAAATTAAATAGCTTAAGAAAAAGGGATTTATTAACATTCAAAGGATATTGCACTTGACAAATTGACTTCCACGGCCGCGGTGAGGTCTTCTAAATAGAAATGGTCATCTTCTAACTGAGATATAACACCCATAACCCATCTTCTCCCTGTTAGCCCAACCAAACTTTGAATTGGAGATATCTGCCCAGAAAATAAATGTAAAATTACCCGTCTGATTTATCTTCTTTTGAGCATCTCTTGAAGGGAGAGAGAAAGGTAATTTACCTCACAGCTGCCAAACTGGGATGTTTCTGCATCAAATGCAGGCCTCGAAAAACTTGAATCACGAGATAGCCTTTGAAATAACAACATAAATCTGTCCCTGTATAAAGAAGCTTTGGCAGAGGCATCTCCATGAATTGGATTCCTTCCTGTATGCCTACAAGAGGGGAAACAGAAAGAAATTAAATCTGCTGCTTAAAGTAACAATAATAAAAATTCAAAGCAGTGAATCTAGAACCTAATAGACAAAAATGATCTGAACCCATCTCACAAATTAACCCCCAATTAAATTTACTTGAACAAGACACATCTAAGAAAAGCAAAATGAAACAAATTAATTACGACTACGCATTCACTCCTTTTCCTATCCAACAAGAGTGTCAAGGAGCAAGCCTATAGAAAAGAAGTCAAGTTAAGCCGTAGGCTAGAGCAAATCGTCGATGCATAAAAAAAATAAAAAAAATAAAACTAAAGAGAGAGAGAGAGAGAGAAGAGCAAGTAAACTATTTGAGCCGTTGAGGCCTCTTGAAATCACAAGAAAGAGGAAAAGCAAAAACTTTTCTTCAAGATGAGTAGCCTGGATAATTATAAATCACAAACTTTCATACTCTTTTTTTAAAATACAAGAGTGCATCCCGCGTGATTCCGCGTGATTCCCAAGTTGTGTGTATTTTCTTCTTTTTTATATTATATTAATTTTAATTATTTTATTAAATTAGTTTTGATAATTTGTTTTTTGATATGGCATGATTTTTTTCTTTCATCTTTTTAGTTATTTATAAATTTATAAACGATCGATTGGAAGGATTTATACCATGATAATATATTTACGAAAATTAATGTCTATTTAGGTTAATTATAAGTATGTGAAAATCTTACTATGGAAAATATTTTTAAAAATTAATGTTGATTGGATAGTACTTTAAAAATTTATGGAGAATCTTAGATTGGTATAAATTAATTCATAAAAATATTTATTTACTAATGGTATTTTGATTTTTAAATATAATTTTAGTAACTTCTATTATGATAATCTATTTTACAGTTATGCAAAGATATATATACGTATATTTTGAGGTTGTACATTGATCTTATATGAAATTTAATTTATTAATTTCTATTATAGTAAGTTGATATATTTGTAGTATATAATTTTAATAATTAATATTATGGTAAGTTGATATATATATGTATAAAATTTTAATAATTTATATTATGATAAGTTGATATATATATATATGTATATAATTTTAATAATATCTATTATGGTAAAGTTTCATTGTTTAAAACCTAATTTCATGAGACACATAATTTTAATAATTTTTTATTATGGTAAGTTTTATTTTTTTAAATCCTAATTTCATGGGACATATGTCAAGCAATTGTACGGATAAATGTCGGATCGGGGCGTATATAGTTGGAGGGGAATTCATAATGATTAGAACTTTTTTGGCCATTTTTTGTCAGGTCTCTATCAGTTTTAATTAGTTTCCCTGTATGCAGCCACAACTGCTGAAGTATAGCTTATTTGCATGTGGTCTGAATGGGTGATACGTTTTACACAAGGAAATAATTGATGTGAGAGAGAGAAAGAGAGATCTGTGGAACAGCTGTGTGGAGTTGAAAGGCAGTTAAGCATATATTGGTTTTGGAATAAATGAAAGTGTTTTGACATAGAAGTTAGTCTTGTCTACTATTTTTACTGTAAAATCACATTGAATTAGATTCTCTTCGAATAATTTTGTTGGCGAGTCAAGAGTTCTCGGTGTTGAATTCCGTGTTCAGGTTATAAGGCGCGGTATGCGTAAAATGGATCTTTGTTTTTGTTTTAGGTAGATCTTGACTTTTAAGAGTAAAAATTTGGTTGAGCGCGATTTCTTTCCCCTAGATTGGTTGGTCGAAATTGTACGCTCTTTTATCTTGAGGATGCAGGAGAGTGCTTATAAATGTTTGTGTATATTTTAATCTTGGTTGGTGCTGGTACTGTTTGTGATCTTGGTTGGTACTGGTACTGTTTGTGCAGCAAACAAATGATTTCGTACGCTTTTATGATAGAAATATTTTTTAATTCAATGTATGCGGTCTTTTGATCTTCTGGAGTATGCCGTGTGCTGACGGATTGCATTCTAAAAGCCGTGATAGTCTTTAATGTATCATGGTTAAGTTAGTGCCTAATCTATATAGCTCTTTCTGTAATTTCTCATTAATTGTCTATTTTGCCTTTTAATAGGATCAGATTACCTTCTATTTTTCTAGCTCCAATGCAAATTTGGATATGTTGGTTGATTGTGTTGGTCCTTACGCAAAGATGGCAAATGGTATCATAGTCTTTTATGTTGGATTTAGTACTGCACGCTTTTTTTTTTTTTATCTTCTCAAGTATGCCAGTCCATGGATTGAAACAAAAACCTGTGATAGTTTTAATGAATCGTAATTTTGGTCAACGCCTAATGTCTTATCTATTCCTGGAATCTCATATTGCTTGTCTATCTTTTGTTTTAGATGGTTGAATTACCTTTTCTTTTACTAATTTAAGAGGCCCTTTTAATCAATGAATGCAGAAGTTTGATAGCCAGATGCTGCTTATTGATCGAACGTAGATGTAGATTTTGTGAAAACTGATTTATAAACCATCTGCTTGTAATGGATTGGAACGCAAAGTGGGGCTGGGAGAATGGAGTCAATCCGAAAACCGTTGAAATCCCTAAGCAGCAAACAACGGATTGGGGATTCGAAGAAGGAGAAGGAATAATGGGTGCAGGACCTTTTCGTCTATATGAGGGCAAAGGCAGTAGCTCTGGTTCTGAGTTGGCGCCTGGTTCTTCTTTGAGGAGCTCGATATCTGTTTGTACTGATTCTTCGTTCAAGGATGTAATGAAAAACTCCCAAGTTGCTTTCGGGAATGTAAATGCTTTTACTGGAGATATCAGCGAAAAGGGAGATTTATGCGGTGCTAAGCATGATCAATCGCCTCCACCTCTGGAGTCATCAGTTGGCTCTGGTGAATCACTGATTGGCCTAAAGCTTGGAAAGCGAATGTATTTCGAAAACAATGGGTTCGGGAGCAGCACAAAGACTGCGTCTGTGCCTGAAGCTCCTGCCTCGACTGTTGCCTCCACAGTCAAGAAAATCAAATCATCGGACCTGAATACTCCTCGTTGTCAAGTTGAAGGCTGCTATCTTGATCTCTCATCAGCTAAAGAGTATCATCGCAAGCACAAAGTGTGTGCAAGCCATTCCAAATGCCCGAAGGTGGTCATAGGCGGTCTAGAACGTCGGTTTTGCCAGCAGTGCAGCAGGTAAGACTTAGCGTTCAAATTTAGGAAACCGGAATTGGTGATGGGGCAACTGTTGCTTTATAAATATCTGGTCTTTAATTTGTAGTATTTAATAACCCAACTAACTGGAGAATTTTACATAAGAATGTCCAATAATTATTGAACACATATGGCATATACTTGTGAAAGATTGGAGTGTTCAGCACTCACACTAATTCTGGAAGAGAGTTAGAAAACATTATATATATTTATATATATGTGGACAACCCAGTGCACAATGCTCTCGCATTGCAGGGTTTGGGAAAGATATGATGTACGCAGACGTTGCCCCTGTTTCCAAGATACGAACCCATGGCACTCAAGTCGCAAAGAAGGCGTGTATGACCGCAACCTATAAATATATTCAAATTAGGGCTTTAAATGTCTTCAATATCAATTTCAGGGAAGGTTAAACATGGAGCAATTATAATATTTAAATGCCATGTGAATAGCAAGCCAGCTTCTAAGAGAGTTAACGGCCATTATGTTGGATAATTGCTTCTATTGCTTCTATTGCTTGATGTTGTCATGTAATAGCGAGTTGATTATGTAAATATAATGCATTATACATGGAGTTCTTTTTTGATAAGCGGAACCATTTTGACTTGGCAGTGGATTGCTTATAACTATGCAGGTTTCATAGTTTGTCAGAGTTTGATGAAAAGAAGCGAAGTTGCCGTAGGCGGCTTTCTGACCATAATGCTCGGCGGCGCAAGCCACAGCTAGATCCGGTGCAGTTCAGGCTGCCCTCATCATTCTCAGGTATTGCCGTACCTCAACTGACACTTGTACCATATTAGATTTAGTTTCACCTTAAGTTACTAGAAATCTTTGATACTCCCCTCCCCGGGGAGTATGCCAAATTCATTTGTGATCTTAAAAATGAAACATTTGCATGACTTGGGACTTGTGTCTTCAGCCACAACAGTCCATTTTGAAAAGTGTGCATTTGCTAGAATTTATGGAATTTGATATTATGTATGAAAATTTTTATACCTAATTTAAATAGATGCACTTGTACCACACTTGATGAATGTATGATACCCAGCAGTGTTCTAAATAAAATCCCTAGACCTATAAAATTTGACTTCTGTGGCTTACTCATGCACAGGAAGAAAAGCAAGCTGAAAATAATGAACTCTTGCGTTTTTTGTTTTCCTGCAATTTTATTTAGTTTAATAATTTAGCTAATCAGCAAGGTGAAAGGTATATTGTCTGGGAGAAAAAACTCAAGAAAATCTCAGACTTCTTAATGAAAGAATGACCATTTCTGTCAAATGGTTTTTCTTAAGCAACCGCATAGCTATAGACGCAAGTTGACAGATTTTACTTAATTGGAGCCAACATCTTTGATATATTTAATCTAATCTCATGCATATCGATTTATTCGTTAATTTGATACCATGTGCAATGATTTTTTTGTTTGTTTGTTTGAATAAATTTGTTTGGTGGAATACTTTATATATTTGATCACTCCATGTACATGATGCTTTCTTTAAATTTAGCTTTCACATGTTCCGATGGGAGGCCACAAATGAGCTTTATGTCGAGCAACATCGCGCATATTTGCTCTAGATCCTCCTCGGAAACTACATGGGCAAGCTCGTACAGCTCCAAGATTACAACTACAAAGGGGTGCATGCTGAATTTTGGAAAAACTGGAGGCTTAGATGAACAGTTGCAATTGGCAGGGACTCAATTGTCGCATGCCACAAATGAGCTCTGTTTCGACAGGCTCTTACCATCCAAGGGCACCAAATCTGAGACTTTTAGTCGAGGTTTGTCTTGTTTCCTCGGCATCTCAAGAGTTATGATGAGCAATACTTCATATAAGTTTTCTGTTTTCTTTGGAATTTATTTCACATTACTTCTACACACTCTACTTTGATGATAAAACAATATCTGATACTTGTCTAGAGTTTGTCCATGCTCCGAAAACATATATATAGATGTTTATGTAGAATAGGATATAACTTGCTATAATAATCTTCTCCAATGTACCAGATGAGTTGACCAACTATAATATTTTCACATAAACATCTGGTACTAACCTTGCCCCTTAAGCCTTGAGCATATTATTAATAGGCTGTCTGATGAACTCCATGTTTATGGATGCCTTTCATGATCTTTTCTTTGGCATTGACCTTTTGCTTTGTCACGTACTGACTATCCCTGAATGATAGTGCGAACTCTGCTGGGAGATAAAATTCTAAACAATTATTTTGCTGTCACAACATTGAAAAGGCAAAAGTTATGGAACGATTTTAGCACCCGAATGTCAGGTCTTTAGATTGTATTATGCATGTGGACGTATTAATATTTTGTTTAAACTGCCCTCATGGGCCTTAAATGTTATTGTTCCAATTCTCATTTGTGGGCTGTAGTTGGTGCTTACAGCCTAATTTTTCACCAGTGCTGCATAAATTTAAGTACCATCTTCTTCGTTGTTTTTTCCCTTCTTCCCTCTCGCTGCCCTTAACTTCACAATTATAACTAGATGAGACATTACATTCTGTTTCGTTTACAATGCTTGATTTGCTGATAGAATCGAACTTGTGTGATCAAATTCATTTTATCAAGTGTTATACACTTTGTTTGTTGTCAGATTATCAGGTTTGTTTTGCCTACTGAGTGAAATGACACTGTATTTTTTAACATCATTTAGCAGTCAAAGCTAACTCCAACTAGCTCAAGTCATTTCACTGAACAGTGAACAAAAAAATTAAATATGCCGCTGTGATCTGTGTTGAAGTTACCCCATATGAACTCTAGAATTAACATCCTTAATCCTAGTATGGTACACGATTCAAACAAATTGATTGAAAAATAGGTAGGAACCTCAATCTGTGGAAGTATACTTGTATCTCGCATGTTGCAGAAGAGACTGATAATGGTGACTTCAGTGCTAAAGATGCATGCTTTGCGGAAATTCTCTTCTTTCAACAACTGAATTCACAAATATCCCGGAATCAGAATCCCCTTAATCAGTCTGATCTTTAGCTCGCCATATTTCCCCGAGAAAATCGTTGTTTAAGTATATTTTTTATTTTCAACTATTGCAGGATTCAAGGAATTTGTACTGCCTCCGAACTTGGATTCAGCACCGGATTTGCACCGCGCTCTCTCTCTTCTGTCAAATGATACATGGAGTTCATATCCACCAGCAAACAATTCTCTTGACCATTCCATCAGTGTCAACCAAATGCTTCATCAGCCATTAATGCAAGGGTTTACCCAAAGTTTTCCGCAAACCTCGTCGGAGTTCTGCCAAAGAGATCATCACTCAACTGATAGCCTCGCTGCAACTGCAAACGATACTGGCCACTTTCAGCTCTACAAAGCACCGTATGAGAATGTTCTTTTCTCCAATCTCCTCAATTGACCATCGAAAAACCTAAAGGTACGTTACCAGAGTGATGTTTCGAGACTTCTCTCCTTTGAAACTCGCCTTCTTTGATCAGATTATCTTATACTTCATGTTGTTCATATGGTTCCCTTGTTGGTCAGATCTTAGTTGTTTCTGTTACTTGAAGGAGCATCTATTTTTTTGTTTTGACGTAAATAGTGAATGGTAAGATCCATTGCAACTATGTTTTGATTTCTGGTTTGATAACCGTATCTTTTTTAAGTAGGTTGTTAAAGCAATAGATTATCCGAGTAAACATACTTGTATGATTTTCATCTCAAACTATTAAAGGTAGGCATCAGAAAAACGATAAAAGACTTTTTCTCTGTAACTTGAGGTCATGAGTTAAAATTCCATAAACATCTTTAGAGTTCATGTACGATTTTTTATTTTTTCTTTTTTTACTAGAGGAGATGACTTATTTTTTACATGACATCTAGTTATTATAGTTGTTTCATGTTGAGTTTCTCCTGAAATTGATATTGGTGGTGTTTAAAGCCATAATTTGAATTTCTATGGGTTAGGCTATGCACGTCTCCATTGTGATGGGTTCGTTCCGTTGAAAACAGTCTCTCTGGACACGGGGGTAAGGTTGCATACATCAAATTTTTTCAAGTTTTGCAATGCGGTAGCTTTTATGCGTTAGTCCGTTCATGTATATATATTTTTTATTTTTTACTTAGCTATTGAATAAGTGACTATTTTGTCGTAGTTATAGCATTACGTTGTGGAAGTTTTGTTCTTGTTAGGTGGGAATCTCATCGCGGTTGTTAGGTTCTTAATTCAGTAGATTCTCCAATTAACTACATTGTGGTGTTCTTTTTGGTCCTGAGGCTGTATATTACTATATCCGCAGATAAACAAGCCATGAATCTTCACCTGTTGCGTCCTCATCTTTGTTTTATTAGCTTTTGAGAGTAGTAATTACAAGCAACTGCAATCTCTGATTTTCGATCCTTTAAGTTGCATACTGCATGCCCGAAGTTTTGCTCTACAAGGAATTCTTCTTTATCAAATGATAGACATAATTTATGTTCTGGTATTACGTTTCGATCTTATTTTCTTCATTTTGATTAGATTCTAAAGCAATAGTTAACCTTTTTATTTATTTATTTATTTATTTATTGAGAAACCTCTTAATCTAAAGAAAACTAATAAGCAGTTTTTTTTCTTCTACAGTTTTGCGGCCGCGAACCTGTCTGAATGATATTTCAGATCCTACCCGTCTTTGATCAAAATTTTGAACGGGTAGGTACCTCCCTGGTTTGTCTTTTTGTCCTATTGGATAGGAAACTGTGATTTCATAAACTAGTCGAAATGGTATCGGGATCCTTTGTTGGCTTTGCCATTTATGTTACCTAACTATTGTAATTACTAGTTTGAATGTCGATATTATGCTCTTTTCAAGGATGTTTACGACAATGTCGTCGCTAACAATGTCCTTAGGCGTCCGGCATTGTCATTTTGAAAAGATCTTTCAGGCAATTATAACATCTGTATTGGGTTTATGCTTTTGAGAATTTCATTTTGTTTAATTGTGCTAGAGCATGTTTTTGTTTACTCCATCGATCCTGAATTCTAGTTCTGCGTAAAACCCATTTTACTAAAAATAACATCAATAAATGATTCAATATAAATTAAATTGCCAAACTTACCCATAATTATAAATAAATGGAAACAAACATTATAAACTAGAAAGATGGAGAGGCTAAAAAGTTTCGGATGGAGGGCGTATTATCATCCATTTGCATAAAATATCATTATGCATACATTGGGTCTTATCCTCTGTAATAATACCAGTCATTTTTCTTTTAAATGAATTAATACACTCCTTTGATTCTTACAAAAATAATTGGTGTATTTCTTTTGGAACGTCCAATAATTGCACATTTTCAAATTTAGTAAATTACTACTATTGCCTTTTTATAATAAATGGAAACAAGAATACAACATTTGCTAAAACTGAGTGTCAATTAGATCACTAATTATTTGCGGACCACAGAGCATCTTCCTTGGAAATTGTATGTAAGATAATTCTTAGAAAAATTAGCATGACCACTCTCATCATCTTTCTTACTAAATAACAGCACAATTAGGTGTATACTTTTATGACAGAAACATTTACCCTTCCAAATTCTATTCTAAATTCTTAAAAAATGAAACTATTCAACTCTCTGTGCCAACATACATTGCCCCTGAAAATATACAAAGGACGGAATCGACACCAATCGAAAATGAGTAAAAGCGCCTAAGGCCAGAATTTAAGCACGGGCAACTACTACATTCAGTTGGGTTCTTGTTCAATCCAATTGAAAGCTGAACATAGAGAGCTACGAAATCCTTACATTTTTGCGGGCAAATCAACTCCATTACCACCCCATGCGGTAAAATGAAAATTGAAAAAACTTTGAAGTGCAAAACTCAATTATGTGGGAACCGTGCTTAATTTTTAAGCCAGAGTACCAGACCAATCCGGATCTACTGTTCGACTATCTTCTCCTCGAAAAGTAGGACCAAATTGTTCAAATTCAAACAAGTGGTAAACCATTCTTGATTTGGGGTAGGACTAAGAGAATCTAAACGGCAATGCAAGAACTTTATACATTGGACCGTCCATATATATATATATACACACACACGCACAGACACATTAGGCAGATTATGCAATTTTAAACACCTGACAATAACTCTCCTTAACTAAGATACCAAGAGAAATGTTGGGCAAACAAAAAATCTCACAAGAAAACTAGCTGCGCAACGATGGGGCAGCAATACACTAACCTATGAGAAGACAACAAATCAAACACTACGAGATTTGCTCAATATGGTGCTAACAAATCAATTTTTTAAACAATTTTCTCAAACTATTGTTCAGCTTACACATACCAGTAAATAACAATAAGAGAATTCTTTTCACTCATGCAATATATTGAATCATATAAGCCTCCCCCCCAAAAAAAAAACAAGTTAAGTCAACAAGGATAATACTTTCTGTTAAGTTCTATACCTGTCCAATGTCAATCTCAAATAAGTACACTAAAATCAATTTTAAGGAAACAAAAGATAAAATACTTCTTAAAGGAATACACACTATTTGAACCCCAACTAAGTATATACTCCTGGACACCTTGTGTTGGTACAAAACAACAGCAATTTAAGATCCAACTTTCCACAAACCCTGAATACATCCCAAGTAAAATGGAAATTCAAGATTAAACTCGACTTGTTGGAGCACAAACCAAGCTTAGGTTGAGCTTTCCTCCTGTCGAGCTCGGGAAACATGCAGAAAGAATTAGCATCCTTAATTCTCTTGGAAATCGTATTTCAAGATTGATCTAATATTGCCTATTCGCAATGAATTCGACTAAAATACCTCATTAAAAACCTAAAGAACCAACACTGACATCAAAAAGAAGCATCGGTTGCTAGCGTAGAGGTACCGTAGGCTACAGTTCGGTACTTCTAAACAATTTAATGTCTGGTACCCAAAAAAATAAGGAATTTAAAAACGAGTACCATTTTATATAAAATTGAGGGTAAAGCCAGATATGAGAACTTTGAAGCTTGCCAAGTTTAAATTTTGCTCATCTAATAACCACCAAAAATAATCCTAAAGTATACCAAACACTTATCCTGTGATCTTTCACAGAAGAACTCTTAACCTGGCTAACTATTACAGATTGTAACAACAGCCAGTGACAAATGAAATCATAAAGGCAACTTTACTCTTTCTGGTCCATACCAAACACGACTTTGTGCATGTTAACACAGCCACTACAATGCATGCAGAATGATAAAGACAGCCTAATTCAAGTATCTGAATCCGACCTGAAAACATCTCGCCAGGCAAAGCTGACTATCACAGTGCATCTGAATAAAGATCCACAAAGACCACAATAACATCACTGTTAATACAATTGAAGGCAAAAGAGTGACTTTGACCATTGGAAAATGAAGACGTAATGACCGACATTGGGACAACCACACTGAGCAAAGCTGCTTGACGACTCCAGACCTTGTCGACCCACAAACATGCCCTAGAACTCACTGGAACAGTAGACGACATATATTAAAATCTATACAAGGAATAACTGGTAAAAAATCTAAAATAGACACTACTGCAAATAATAGTAAAAGCATCAAAATAGCATTGTATATACTCTTAACTTGAAATTTTACTATTTCTGCAATATGTGCATTGTACATCAACAAATTTAAGGCATTAAAGAAACAAAAGGTTAGAGGAAATATACATAAATCACGACACACCTGTTCGCTTTCATTATCCAGTTCGGATGTGGGGTTATTCGCCTCAGATGGTTTATCAGCCCCACAGTTCTGCCTGTTGCATTTCTCTCTAAAGGGATAGTTTATGTTGCCGCATTGCTCACACTTCCAGCTCCCCTCAGGCATCTTTTGTTCTAAAAAACAAAAACAAGTGCAGGCATGCAACTTAAGAAGATTAAAGCAAACTTAAAAAAAACGATTCAATAATGTTTTACTTTCAAAGATTAGGCCTTCGTTTTGCAATGTATCTTATTATCCACGCAATTTTATAGTTCTTCTATTTCACATCATCTAAAGAGTGGTAATATCATAAAAATATGTTGGTGAATATTAATAGAAAACATAAATAGAAACATGGTACTAAGTCAGATTAGCCTTTTTACCAAAGTATAAGGAATATTTTAAAGACTTACTTGAACTCTTATCAGGCTTGGTGACCTGCAAAATGGAAATGATTGCATAAAGTCGATACAAACAAAGCAAAACTCAAAAACCAAAAATTGTGCTAAGCTCCTCAAGTCAGTGCCACATAAATTATAGGCTAGAATTCACTTCCCTGAAAAATTAAAGCTTTAAATTCTGCACAAGCCATCTGGCAAAGTCATCAAAAATGAATTAAAAGTATCAAACAAATGGCATGCGGGGGTAGTTTGCAACAACAGATGCTGTTATAGTATCAAAAGCATGAACCTGAGATCCAGGCTTCGGAGTATCGCACTTCCTCATGTTACAAACTGTTCTAAAAGAGAAGTTGACATTTCCACACTTAGGACACGTCCAGTCATCATCACGCCTTCCATCTGCAGATATAAGAACAGATGACTAAAGTGAATAAAAAGGGTCATACTAAACCGAGTACTAAGATATTTGAAAAGCTAGAATTGACAAAAACAAGTACCTCTCTTCTGAGGTTTGTCTTCGGGGTAGAATCCATGTCTTGGACCCTGCAAAAAGAAAAAAAAAGAATTCGGTTGTCAATCCTCTAAACATATAAACTACATAAAGGAATATGCATGAGGGAAGTCGTTTCAAATTTATAAAGTAAAAGGAACTGACATCACATATTCCATCTAATCTAACGAGATGAACTATTTCAACAAAAATTTATAAATTGAAACAATTACTGCATACCACGGCAGTGTGGCCCATTGGCACTCCCAAGCCAAAACGGTCCATCAAGGGCGGTGGCATGCCGTACATACCACCTGGAATAGAGAATGAGAAATCCAATCACCAAAAAAGAGCAATCATACAAGAGGTGACGAAAAATTCATAGCACAAAGATTAAACAATAGCTGTGGTAACACAAGTTGCGTGTGCAAATAGTGTATATCATAATAAGTTGCATAATCAATACTCTGTGCCAAAAATTGACACAAAAAGGGGAAGTGAATAGAGATGGCTGCCAGAAATTGACTAAAGCATAAAAGTCATAAATGTTGAAGATTGGAAATTTGGAACCATTCATCATCATCATTATCCTTCACGTATCCTCATCCTTCATCTTTCTTCCTCTCACTCTCAGTTATCCTCTTCTGAGAACACTAAATATTGAAAGTGGGGCATCCCTCATACTAGAATTTGTAGTGAAGAAAAAGGGTAGATTCACATCATATTGTAACAACTGAATTTGGCACTAAAAGCAACAGATGCAGCATAAATTAGCAGAGTTGCTTTTCTGGCAGCAACCTTACAATATTATAGGATCAACAAGAAAATTAAAAACAATATGATATTGGTCCAAACTCACAGGGTAAACTCACAGGGTAAAGATTCCAAGCTAAAGAAAAGAAAAATTGAGCTGAAAACAACATGCAATCCAAACTAAAAGCAGGGTTAACTTTATAGAATAGAAATTTGGGCAATGAAATACACACATGCAATCGTGTTACAGCCATTTAGGTTGGTTTTTATAAAACCACACATTTGATAAGAAGTAATAAGGAAATACATACCGTTTCCAATAATAGACCCGCCAGCAGAATAAGGTGGCGGGCCAGATAGAGGCAAGGGTCTGTATGGGCTTCCCCCAGAAAGGCGGTTGCCATAACCGTAAGGATATGCAGAACCCCCGGAATATGGAATGTCATAACGAGGAACAGATGAACCACCAAAGACAGACGAAGAGCCATAAGGTGAACCACCCATGTACATAGAGGAAGGTGCACCAGAACCTATATAGGGAGCCATGGATGAGTAGGCATGTGGAGACTGCATGGGCTTTGGGGCGAACTTCTGCAACATAAGAAGGAAACGAACGTTGGACGCATTTTATGATCATATCCACCAACGCTTTCACCAAACATGCACTCTTCATTGGGTACTTCAACTAGGGAATATGGATAATAGGATAGGGCTTCGAATCTTACCGCATTGTGATCCGCTGGCCTAGACTGTGTACAGTTGCGCATATTGCAAGTCGTTCTAAACGAGAAGTTAACATTCCCACAACTGGGGCAGGTCCAATCATCTTCTCTACGTCCACCTACAAAGCATAAACAAAATGACAAACTAATCAACAGTAACTAAAGAAAACGAAAAACTTATCTGTATTAAAAAACTTTATTCAGTATCAAATGTACGAAAAATGAGCACAATAGCCATCGAAATCAAGCTACAGGTATATCCAAGTTGACGGTATGCATTTCAAAGTATAATCACATGCCAGCTTGTCTGTAACCAAATTGTCTCTCATCTAATTTTCAGAAAATTTGACAGTCTACGACAGAAGATCAAAGACTCGAGTTAGTGGAAAAACGCATGAAAACATGCAAATGACAAAGAATTCATGCTCGTCCATTCAAGTACACCGATGAGAGGCAAAGGAGAGGCCGTGAAAAAAGAATGAAATAATGAGAAGAATTGTAGAAACAGATGTGTTCATGTTTTTGAACCACAAAATAGAATAAGGATAGCAAATGCAAACTACTTCTAGACACCGTATGCTGTTTGTATATGAAGTTTTGTTTTGTTCTTTGAGGGAGCAAGGGATGAGGGATATACAAATTTTTGTCCTTGACCAATCTATAAAAGAAAATTAAGGACATGACCCTTACCGAACCCTGACCTATCATGAATCACTGACTACCCACTTCTACCAAATTTATGTAAAACTACAACTCACAACTGTGCATTGTTATCAGTTACACAATTAATATACTTCCAAGATTCTTCCCAGGTTCCAGAAAAACAAGAAATTTTCCATAAACTATAAGCATAAACATGTAAAAACAAGCATACCATCAGTTCGAGCTCGCTTTGCGGCTGAAGAGTTTCTGTTATCCACCTAGAATCCATAAAAACAACCAAATTACAGGCTTATGTACCGATACATAGATATACACCGCTCATTTACATAAAACCCAACATTTTCAAGCCCATTGCATGCTTATTGTATGAACAATAAAAGATTTTGCCCCTTATATCAGCTAGTAGAAACGGTAACTTAGCATAGTGTAAGAAACAGGACAAACAAATTCACATGTTGTGTCTGCAGCCCACAAGTGATATGAGTGTTGCAGAATAATATAAACACAATAAAAATAATCAGCTACTACCAGTTCGAACTTTTAGTAGAATTAATAACTTGACACTTCTATACAAAATACACACACACATCCCTCAATTTCACAAAACCCCAAATCGTCAACCTCATTACACGTTTATATACCAAAATGTACACACATATTTCCTTAACCGCACAAAACCCAAAATTTCAACCCAATTACAAGCTCACATACCACCATACAAACACATATCCCTCAATCACAAACATTTAAATTTTCAACCCAATTACCCTCTTTTATACAAATGTACACCCTCTTATTCCTCACTTGAACAAAACACCAAATCTTCGACCTCATTACACGTTCATATATCAATGTACATACATGTATCCCTCAACTACACAAAACTCAATTTTTCTCAACTCAATCGCACGCTCATATAACAATATGCAAACATATATCTCTCAATTATATATAAAATCCAAAATTTCAACCCAATTACACACTCGCATAAATATATAAACCCCCATATCCCTTAATTACATTAAAAAAAAACCACAAAGATTTTCAAGTCGATCATACAAACCTGTATCCCAAATTTCATCATTTACACGCTCATCGACAACTATAGAAGCCTATATCCCTCAATTATATAAAACCCAAATTTCCAATGACACGCTCATAGAGCAAAATACACCCTCTTTTCCTTTAATTACTTACAACCCAAATATTTTCAAGCCAATTAGACATATTAAAACGATTAATTATATAAATCTCAAAAAATGATCAAAATTATCCTAATTTTCCCCCTAAAATATGCACATGTTATCAAAAAGGATTTTAATTGGTCTAAATTAGGGTTACGGAACAAATTATAATTGAATTGAGAGTATTAAGATGATTAATTCACCTGAGACAAGACTACGTCTAACCCTAGAGAGAGAGAGAGAGAGGGAGAATTTTCCTGCCAGCGAGAGAGATGGAGGGATTAATTTTCAACCCAATTACAAGCTCACATACCACCATACAAACACATATCCCTCAATCACATACATTTAAATTTTCAACCCAATTACCCTCTTTTATACAAATGTACACTCTCTTATTCCTCACTTGAACAAAACACCAAATCTTCGACCTCATTACACGTTCGTATATCAATGTACATACATGTATCCCTCAACTACACAAAACTCAATTTTTCTCAACTCAATTGGACGCTCATATAACAATATACAAACATATATCTCTCAATTACACAAAACCCAAATTTTCAACCCAATTACACACTCACATAAATATATAAACCCCCGTATCCCTTAATTACATTAAAATAAAGAAAACAAAGATTTTCAAGCCGATAATACAAACCTGTATCCCAAATTTCATCATTTACACGCTCATAGACAACTATAGAAACCTACATCCCTCAATTATATAAAACCCAAATTTCCAATGACACACTCATAGACCAAAATACACCCCCCTTTCCCTTAATTACGTACAACCCAAATATTTTCAAGCCAATTAGACATACTAAAACGATTAATTATATAAATCTCAAAAAATGATCAAAATTATCCTAATTTTCTCCGTAAAATATGGGCATGCACATTATCAAAAAGGATTTTAATTGGTCTAAATTAGGGTTACGGAACAAATTATAATTGAATTGAGAGTATTAAGACGATTAATTCACCTGAGACATGACGACGTCTAACCCTAGAGAGAGAGAGAGAGAG
>MKEJ01077432.1:0-13927 GCA_001753735.1 Embelia ribes
TCAAAAATTCCTATTATTTCCAAAATCATGTAATTTTCCATTTAATTTATTCCATAACCGAATAATAGCTATATATATATATCCATAAATTCGAAAATATAATTATTCATTCTTATAATTATTATATGCCTCAAATATGCATTTATATACATATTTCCAATAGTTAAATATATATATTACATAAAAATATATATATATATATATAATATAAATTTAATACTAAAAATTACAAATAAAAAATTTACGCTAAAAATTTTTACCCAAAAAATTTATAAGGATAGATGCAACCCTCCTTATTAAACTTATACGTCTGTCCTGGCTAGCGGTTTTGTCATCTTTTCCTCACACCTGAACAGTCAACACCAATTAGTTTGATTATTACAGACACCATAGTTTACTCTTTGTTCCTTTTTGTTTTATTGTAAAATAAAAAACACGTGATATTTTTTGTTATTTCTCAGTCAAATGCTGAGCATGTGCTTTTGAAAAGCATTATTTTGGGCACATTCGATGTAGCACAACATTCTTGCAACTAGACTTCAAAAATTTTTAACAATCCCACTGAAAAGTATTTTCTAACGAATATATTTTGTTTTCTATATAACCATTTTTTTCCACTACTAGGAACGGCTGCTCTCGTGATATTCAACCAGGGTTGCTGCTCGTTACTCTTTTTCTCAATCGGGTCTCTAGTTAGCTTACGTGTATCTTGACTAATTACAAAATTTGTGTAGTTCCCATGTCCATGGAAAACCGGATGATTACGAAGCCAAAGACCTTTAAGATTGCCCCAATAATTGTTTTCATCTTGGAGATTTCGACTTGCGACATTAGTTGTTTTGACTTGGGACATTCGTTTTCTGAAAAACATTTTCGATATGAAATTTTTCTCGTTTTCCCAACTCGTATTGGAACTCGTTTCCACGAACTCCTTTCTACTAGTAAACTCAAAAAATAAAAATAAATCATATTTAATCTTTTTTCTGGAATATTAACACTATTTGTAACTTTTCTAATATATTAGAAAAAGAAACTACTATAAAGTAGTAATTTCTTTTGTAGATACAACCATTTTCTTAATTACATTATTATACAATGGATTACTAGCTAATGTTTAAGTAAAGTCATATATTTTTTGTTCGGTTTTTTAATAATATCATCGCTTTATATTTCGCCTATACACGTCGATAGGCACACACTATCAATATTTAGTTTGCTATTTGCAATATGTTTGTACCTCTTAAGCCTCCGAGAACCCCCGAAAGATTTTGCAATACCCAAAAAGCCCTCTTTTAACCCCTCCGGAATGATCTAGCAACAGGTCTGAAATCAACTCGAACCTATGCAAAAAGATAACATACGAGACATCAAGAAGCAGTTGAATAGGTTTATTTTGATGTACCCAAAAGGCAAAAAATAAAAAATAAATAAATAATGAATGAACAAAATACAAGACGAGACTTACGTCAAACATAACTCTCGCAACAAGAATCTTAAAAATCTACTTTTTAAGAACGATCGAGCTCTTGAGGTAGATGGATGAAAGGCGAAAAGATTTGAGCTACAAGTCACCACTCTCTATATGTATATACTGCGTTTTTTCAAAAATGATGATAAAGTGAACATTTGACCAAGTTTTAAGGGTCAAAAAATACTTTTTTTTTTTAACTGGGTGCCGGCACTTGGGTTCTATGTACAGGCACACTTGTATGTACCGGCATCCTTTCTTGAGTGACGGCTTCCAATGCCACCTTGAGGGGCTTTTCAAACTCTGGGTGTACCGGCACCCATGGTAGGTGTGCCGGCACCCAACCTTGCTTCCCAACTTCACCAAAAATATTTTCCTAACCACTCCACAACAATGAACACCACTCCTGAATCCAATTTCCCATGATGAAAGATGTATTACGACTATGAATGAAACAAATGAAGATAAATAATATCATTACAACAATCAATAATATTATTTATGCTCACAAAAATGTTTTACAAATTTTAGGAGTGTTACAGGATGACCATTCAAGAAATTGAGACATTTGGTGAAAGAGAATGAATTTAACAAAAGTGACTTAATTAAGCTAACATTTATGGAAAATAATAAAAGAGTCTAAAACAAATAGGAAAAGTGAAATCATTAAATAGAATTACATCAATATGAAAAAGAACATCATAAGGAATGTGTGGAAAGATAATCTCCAGAATAACATTAACTATAAGTTTCTAGAGGAAAGTAAATCTCGAACATAGAAGTATCATGAGTCTTGAGAACCCTAGACTGAGCAGAATTTTGAGACATAATGTTGTCAGCAAATTAATGGGGACATATGAATTGGATAATAATAGGAAAATAATGGACCTACAAAAAATAACGATAGATAAATTACGTGTGGAGATCCGAAACAAAGTGGTGAGATATCTAAGTATTGTAAATGCATAAGATAAAAGACCATTTCATAAACTTGGTCTAAACGGTGAGGAACTGGCAAGACCTATTAGACGTATGTAAGGAACCGAAGTGAGAAACACCATGGACGATTAATGACATGTGCCAATTAGACAAGCGATAGACCAAAAGAGCAACAATAACCCGACATTTCTGGGAACGAATCTTGAAGGAGAAAAGAATGAGGATAATTATTGAAGAAGAACAAGACATTAGTGTGATTCCCCGAGTAGTGTAAAGACGTGAGGTGACCCCGACTATTCTACGATAACCCTAGACGATCCTAACGACAAGCACTGACAAAGTCCTATGTATCTACTCACGTAAATATGGATGAAGAATGAAGTATATGGACTAGTGTAGATGTGAAGTAGTTGAAGTACCTTGACCAAGATCCCAAGAAGAACTGTCGTACATACCTGGACAAAGGAAATTTAATTGTAAATAAAAAGCTCTAAATAAATGTTAGCGTGTTCAAACAAAAATATGATTAAAGAATCAAGATGTTTAACTTTACATCTAAGAGATATACAACAATAATGCATGAACAATTGAAGAAAGATAAACTAACTTCTCGTGCGTAATCAGCATCCAATAATCATACAAACCCTGAAAGCAAGAAAGTAAACGACGTGTGACATTCATAAAAGATGGTACGGTCATGTGGGTAAACTGTATACATGTGCTAATACACATCGAGAAACATTATGTGGTTGAAGGTAATCCATCGAGGGGAGAATACTCTTTTGAGCCTAGTCAGGCCATGTTGCACGTGAAGAATAAAACTTAGAGCCATCTTGGGCACACTTACAAAAACTCATGAATTACTGAGTAAATTATTGGAGTCCACGCAGGATACCCTACATGTACTAATATTTTGGTCAGGTCTCACGGAGGTTCTGGATGTAAAGGGGCACCCGCCAAAATATTTGTGCACAAAGTCTTGAAGAACTTGCAGCCTAGAGTCCCAAATGTTTTACTAATGTATTATTCAAGACCCAGTATGTTGTGTTGGTGTTACGGTGTCATGACGAACAAGTATGGCATAGTATACTATCGTGATGCGAAATGATTGATGTGATGTACTCACGTGATGCAACATGATGTGGCATACTGACGTGAAGTGAAAGTTCTCAAAATAATGATGAACCTAAAAATACTGAATCTACTGATAATGGTATAAATCAAACTTACGAGTTTCTCAAATTAAAGACACTTTATAAATTTTTAGTTGAATAAAATACTTTTTTAAAAAAAGGATAATTATGGTACCTTAACTAACGAATGTGCTATTTTTATTTTGAAAATAACCTAACCATCTGCACTTTCCTGTGCTTGGAAACCAGCAGGTAGCAGAGTAGGCTTTCGTCCTATCCATCATTATACCCTATTAGGAGAAGATTATAAAGAGTGAAGGTTATATGGGAAGTAATAAAGTGGTGACCCCTCGTGTTCGTGTTGAGGTAGTATGGGCCCTATTGGCCATTGGATTTGTATATAATGCACTGGATAGTAGTTGACGTAGCTGTAAAATTTCAGAATTTATAGCAGTCGTTATTTCCTTTTCAGACTACCATATTGTATATAAGTATTTCGATGGGAACAAATTCATAGTGAAAATTGTAGTTCTATAGTATTACCTTGACATAATATTGCATTTAGATCGCATTTTGGGTCATATGGATCTAGGGCATAATACAAGGGTTGCAACAGGCACGGATTGACTACGAATTATAAATGATGGCTTATATCAACGGGTGTATGATAACAAATTTTGATTATCTAAATGTCTAGCAATTTGCAAAATTTTTAATAATTGCTCATTTCATTAATATCTACCCCGCCTCCCAAATCCGAGGACCTCGGTCACATGAGATTTTCAGAAAATATTATATATTTGACACATGATCACGGCCAAAACTACTTGAAATTTCAGAGGTGAACTTTCAAGAATAAAGAATTACTTATTGAAACTAAGGTTAAAATTCGGTAGAGATAGTCTATAAGGCTCGTATGTCAGATGTATGGGTATATTTTTTTTTATCAAACCACAACATTTTCTTTTAATTTTTTATCACCTGTCTCTCTCTCTCTCTCTAATGTGGTGAGTTTTCTCTAAATGTTTTGGGTAATTAACACCCAGAACTATGGTGTTTTGTATGTCTATATGTGTCCCTAAAATAAGATATGTGTCATTTTTTTAAAATATGTTTCCACATGTATCAGTCGACTGATATGAACAAATCAGTCCACTAATTTAGTTCAAATGAAAAACAAATTAAGGTTTTACAACTCTTTACCCATTAAAAAAAAATTCCATCCTCGAAATTTGATTATAGTACTACTGGGATAGATACCTTGATTATTAAAAGGGTTTGGAATACTTCGTCTTCATCTTAGCTTTGCGTTCCCGCATCATCTCTTCAACATCATCATGACCCCACAAAGCTTTCATCAATGGAATTGCTCGTCCTCTCAACGCTTGTTCTTCTCAGTTGAGTATGTGTATAGGTTGTACTTCAAATGATATGTCCAATTCCATTACCAGATTTGAGATGTTAATGATGTGTATCGGATTGGGAATGTATTTCCGTAGCATCGAAATATAAAACATAAGGTGGACATTCGTGAGTTAAGGTGGTAAGGCCAATTGGTAGGCCATTGGTCCTTCTTATTTGAGGATCTGAAATGGTCTTACATAACAAGGTGAAAGTTTTCCAGTTGCTATAAATAGTTTAATGCCTTTCCTAGGTGATACCTTAAAAAACACATGGTCTCCTTCCATAAACTCCAACGGCCACCGTCATTTGACAGCATAACTCTTACGTCGACTCCGCAGTTTTGAATAGTTGTTTGATAAGCTTAACTTTCTCATTGCTTCTCGCACAAAATCTGGGCCTATCAAGGAGAATCCTACGCTTTTGTCATTATATTGGAGATCGGTAAAGTCATTCATATAGAGTTTTTTAGGTGTCATTCCAAGGCTAGAATGGTAGCTATTGTTATACGCAAACTCAATTAAGGGAATGCAGTCTTACCGGCTGCTATCAAAATCTATTACGTAAGTTCTTATCATATCTTCCAAAGTTTGAATGGTTCTTTCAGCCTATCCGTCTATCTATCGATTGAATATCGTACTCATCGATATCTTTGTGCCAAGAGCCTTATGTAGGCCATTCCAGAATTGCGATATAAATCGACTATATTTATCTAATATTATCGACAAGAGAACTCCATGTAGTCGTATGATTTCTCATACATACTGATGTGAAAGAATCTCCACTGAATCTATCTTCTTCATTGGTAGGAAGTGGGTTGATTTCGTTATTCGGTTCACTATCACCTATACAACGTCCTTCTTTTTTTGTGTCCTCGGTAATGTTATCATGAAGTCTATCGTTATATTTTCCCATTTCTAGGTCGGTATTTCTACCACCTGTAGAAGTCCATCAGGTCACGGATGCTCTAATTTAACTTGTTGACTAGTCAAACACTTTGTCACATATTTTGCCATAGCCTTCTTCATCTTAGGCCACCAGAATTGTCTGCTAGCATCATGATATATCTTATTTCCGTTTGGATCCATAGTAAGTTAAGAATGATATGCTTTGTGTAGTACTTCATCTCTCATAATCATAGGCAAGAATAAGCGCTTCAAATGCCTATGTCCGTCATCGTTGCCGACACTCTAAACTTTTGGATTCTCTTCCACCTTCTTCAACAACTTCCTATATTATTTATCATATTGTTGAGCTTCTATCACTTTTTCATGTAAAATAGGTTGTAACCTCAATAAGCACAACATAGCAAGTCCTTCAGCTTCTACCATTTCTAGTCTAAACTTTCCCAATACTTGTAACATTTCCCATTTGTTAGCTACAAGACAGGTTAATGTGCATCTTGTCTTTTGGCATAGTGCGTCAACTACCATGTTGGCCTTCCTATGATGATATTGAAGGTTGAAATAATATTGATCTAAATTCTCCATCAATCATCATTTTCGCATGTTTAGATTGCATTTCATGAAAATGTACTTCAAACTCTTATGGTCGAAAAAGACCTCGAACCGTTCACCATATAAATAATGTCATCAAATCTTCAAAGAGAAAATTACCGTTGCCATCTCCAAGTCATAGGTGGGGTAGTTATGTTCATGATTCTTCAACTGATGTGATGCATAAGCAACAACCCTCTCGATCTACATCAAAATGCTTCCCAGTCCTTCTCGGGACGTGTCACAATATACAGTATATCACTTGTCACGTTCATGGGTAATAAGAATTGGTGTTTCAGTTAGTTTTTTCTTCAATTCTTGGAAAGATTTCTCGCCCATTTTGTTCCATTAGAATTTAACTCCTTTCCACGTAAGGCGAGTTAACGAGGCCGCTAGATGAGAAAAATCCTAAACAAAATATTGATAGTAGCCGACTAGGCCAAGGAAACTTTGAATCTCGAACACATTCTTCGATCTTTCCTACGCTAATACTGCCTTAATCATATCTTTATCTATTAATACGTCTTGCACCAAAATTTGCACTAAGAACTTCACTCTTGATAGCTATAATTCACACTTTGAGAACTTCTCATAGAGTTGATGATCACAAAGAGTCGATAGCACTATTCACAAGTGCTTTTGATGTGCTTCTTCTTATGGAAAGTACACAAGAATATCGTCAATGAATAAGATAACAAACTTATCAAGATAAGTGCGAAAAACTCTATTTATCAAGTCCATAAATGTTGTTAGAGCATTCATTAGTCTAAAAGGCATCACCAAAAACTCGTAGTATCCGTACCGCATTCAAAATACCGTCTTAGGCATTTCTTCTTCTTTGGTATGCAGCTGATGATATCATGTCTATAAATCAATCTTTGAGAAACATCTTAAACCTCTTAACTGATCAAGCAAATTATTAATTCTGGAGAGTGGACACTTATTCTTGATCGTCACTTATTTTAGCTTCTAATAATCAATACACAAGTGCATGGTTCCATCTTTCTTCTGGACAAATAGGGTCGGAGTACCCCAAAGTGAAACACTCGACCGAATGAATCCATTCTTTTCCAAGTCTTCCAACTGAATCCTCAACTTCTTTAGCTCCGTAGAGCCCATATGATAAGCAGCCATAGAAATAGAGGCAGGTTCCTGAGTAACGTCAATGGAAAACTCTATCTTACGAGGGGGTAGAAGACAACACAAATTATCAGGAAGGATGTCTAAATACTCAGACAGGATTGGGGGAAATTCCTGAAACAAAATATCAACTTTTGATACAGAAAGGACAGTGAGGGGACTATTAAAGTCGTCCTTTACTCGCTTCCCTGGGAGGTTTAGGGTTTTGCACTCCCCCGTAAAGTTAACGAACACGCCCGAAGGTGCCAACAAGATTATTCGTCTATGATCGCAGTTAATGATGGCTTAGCAGCGCACTAACCATTCTATTCGTAGAATAATGTAAGAGCCATGAATATCCAACAATATCAAACCACACAAGAAGGTGTGATTCTCGATAACCACCTCGTAACCACCACAATACAGACTAGGTACAATAGTAACGCCAAGAGGGGTTTCCACATATAGTTTTTCATGCAATGAAATAGGTTTTAAACCAAGGATTTCGCAAATTGGGTAGATAAAAAATAATGAGAAACTCTAGTATCAAACAGAATAGAAGCCCAATAATACATGAAGAGTAAGGTACCTCGAACTTTAGAAGGCTCTTCCGACTCTTGGATGGCTTGGGTCACCGCATACACATGTGCTAGGGAAAGCAACTAAGTTAAAGCCACAGCTGATCGACTTCCACTCCGGAAACTTCTATGAGGGCTCTTATTCCTGGCTGGGGGACGAGATGAAATAGATGCTGTCGAGATTAGGGTTGGCTGAGTACTGAAAGACTACTCTAGGTTTTGAGCAGTTGTGTTCAAGCAAACTCAATACATATGCTCCAAATTTTGAAATGCTCGACACTGAATTTGGGGAAGTTCTTAATTCGGTAACTCGTGTCTCCACATTTCAAATATCCATTTAGGTTATCCATAATTCTAAAACCAGTGAGGGCTGAAGTCGTGTGCCTCAATGGAGGTTATTGAGAACTTTAAGCATAGGCCTCTTGAGACCTCTTATAATCATTTCGATTCTGGTTTGACTATGCTTGAGACTGACACTGATTGTAATCACACTCATGCCTACTTCTACTAAGTCGTCCTCTACTTTTAACTTCACCAGTAGCACCTGATTCAACTCATCCTTATCCTACAGTCATTGCCACTTGGGCTTCACGAATACGCCTCGCATTAACTTCCACCACTTCTAAACGCATTGCCACCTCAATAATCTCATCATACTTGTTGTACCAATTCGATGCCAATACTATCTGGATAGATTGACGTAATCCCAACCCAAACCTTCGAACTCTTAACTTTTCAGTTGACACTTTTTCCAGTGTGACTTGCGAATATCTCTCAAACTTCTGGGCATACTGCCCCACCATTAGCTTCCCTTGAATTAGCTCCATAAACTAATATCGCTTTCCTCTTTTCGAGTATCAAGATAGTACATCCTGAGTAACACTTCCTAGAAATTACTCTATGTCAATCTTTGTACCATTCATATGCTTCAATTTTCAAGTAAACAAGGGTTGTAGTCACTTTCACAAAAACATCCTTAATACCCAATGTCTTGAACTGCTTTTCCATCTCTCCTAGCCAACGACATGCTTCTATCGAATTTGCTCCACCATGGAATACCGGCATGTTCAGTCGTCCTAGGTTTCAATGTGCCCTTTTGATTAGTGCCTGCATGTTATTAGAGCTATTTCCAGCTCGAGTCGCCACCATGTCCACAATTGCCTGTTCCATTTGTTGCATGGTTGCCTGCAATAGTTGGGACAAATTCCCCTCATTATTGTTGGGTAGGACTAGATCTGAAGCCCTAATAGTAGGCATCGTAAGAGGGAATTGAGCCCTAGTCTAAGGTGGGGAAACTCTTTCATTAACAGTTTTGTCATCTGATTCCTCACTCTGGTCTTTTGAGTTTGAGGAGGTTTAGTAATTCGTGGAAGGGCTTGTTGCTATAGCAAGCTTGAAATGGATCAAGTACGGAGGTACACTCTCGGTAGTACATCCCTCGGGTAAAATCCCTCTTCAAGGAGACTAGGGTGAGGGAAATCATCATTTCTATCTTCATGCTCCATTACTATATTCAACAACAAAAAGAAAAAAACTTCAAAAGCCTAAAATTTCTCTCTTTTAGAGTCATATTTACTTGCTCTCTTATAGTCATGCTCTTATTTATATTTACACCATTGCACATACATATACATCTTCGCCACACAAGTACATATAGAACACAACAACTCTTGAGATCAAGCGGTCTGCTTTCGCTACTGTTCCACCCCTGTCGCAGGCTAAAATGGCATCCCCTGCCATTCTATTACAGGTTTAGAAGCCGACTTGGCTTACCAACCAAAAGTTGCTCACAACAATTTACACATCATCTACTTACATTTACTCATCATCTACTTACATTGTCACGTCATACATCTTATCTTACGCCATTTATTAATTCATCTTATTATATGCAACATGCTTTGAATGTTAGGGTGTCAATTTAAACACCACTAGCACTCTCGTATACGACTCATCCACTAAACACCTATACTCAACTTATCTACGTGTATGCACCCATCCTAGCTTGACCAAGTTTCCGTAACTCAGTTGGCTCTGAGACCATCCTGTCATATCTTCGGAATCCGAGGATCCCAGGCACGTGAGATTTTTAGAAAATATTATATATTTGATACATGGTTGTAGCAAAACTAACAACAATGCCATACTTCCCATGATATATGATGTACTATGACAAACACTAAAATGATTATGTATTATAAATGTGTAGTTTTTACAAAAGGAATAGCCCTATTATACTGAAAACATTTAGGGAAAATGGCTCGATAGATTACGTAACATCTTTTAAAACGATATATTTACATAGCTACCAGCTTGAATATGCATCTTATGCTCCAAGAAGGAGCCACCCTGACTTCTTACATGCTTGATTCACTTCTTATATGCTTGTGATATCTTTTCCTTTATCTATCAATTGATAAACAAAAGGCATGCGAGATTAATTTACGAACATGATTCTATATGTTAATTATAGTATAGCAAACAAAACATCACATCTATCGCCATGTTTTAATGTAGTAAATGTGTGGTGTTAATAGCATTTAGTGGTGGTGCAAATAGTCAATTTTTATTCAAATTGTAAGTGGTACATTTAACCATTTTTGTTGTATAAATAGAATTGTCATAATATAAAACAAAGTCATGGTTATATGGATGCATTCTAAGCAAGGGCGGAGGGACACCCAAGCAAGGGAGGGCCTAAGCGCCTCCTTGTTTTTTCTATTAGTAAAATTACTAAAATACCCCTATTCTTTTTTTTATATTACTTCTCATAGTCCTGCATATAAATATATATCACGTCACAGCTTCTCTCTCTCAAGCGATTGCAGAGATAGACGATTCATGATCTCTCTTCGCCCTGTGCCAGTTGCCCTTCGCCGCTTCACCGGCCTTCGCAACCCTTCCTGGCTTGTATAAATGCTAGTTCCCCCTCTATTCGTCACTTTGCTATTGCTGCCGGTGGCAACACCAAGTTTCTCAGGTCAAGCGGTCACACACGGCACACGCACACCTCAGTCAGATTGTCGGATCCTCAGCCCCAGGCCTACCGAGCTCCACAATAAAGAAGCCCTAGAAGTTAGGTTTTTTTATTTTCTCAAATAATTAGATTTTAATTTGTGCTTTCCAATTTTTTTATGATTTTAATCGTTTGAATTGCTTAATTGTAGATTGTTTACTTGATTGACAACTTAAATTGGTAAATTGATAATTATTTCATTAATGAATTAGTTCTGCTTAATTGCGAATTTGTTGAAAATATAGTTGAGACTTTTATGGTGAATTGATTCATTGGGAAGTGTTTGGTTGCTAATTTCTTGTTTAATTCCCATTTTAATGAAATTTGAGAATTATTTCATTGATGAATTAGTCTACTTAATTGCAAATTTGATGAAACTATAGTTGAAACCTTTATGGTGAGGTGAAGTGGTCAATTGAGAAAGATGTATTTAATAGAATGCCAAATGAAACAATTATGACTTATTTTCAAAATATGGCAACGCATAGGAATCAATTGTAAGTTAAGTTCTACAATAAAAAATGTTTAGTTTTTGTTACTTTGTTTATATATTTTAGCGTGTATATTTTGGCGTGTATGTTTTTTTGGTTTGTTATTGAGTGATCGTGCTTTTCTGAGGTTATGGCCCCTTGGTAAAAATTCTAGCTCTGATTCTAAGACAAATTCATAACCGGAGTTCTCTCATAAAACTAGCATGCAATACAGACAGTGCATAGAAGTAAACAACAGGCCCATCGCGCAAAGAAGCTAAGGACGACCAATACAAGTGGTGACAAATTTAGAATTTTTGGCTTGACGGACAGGTCCTATTGCAAGTTAACTCCTAAAGTTGAAAATTAGGGGAGGCATCATAAAATATTTAAATTTCATGTCTATCCTTAAGAAATTTCTGTCAACCTCTGTGTCTACCAATAAGTATGGGCACGTTAGTTGTTTTTCATAAGTAGTTGACAAAATATCTATTGAAGACTTATTTCGAGAGCAGCTTTTAACTTGATGAACTTTCCTGATGTTACTTTTTCATTCATCCAAGTGATGAGAAGTTCCAACCTTTTCAAAGAACGGCAATTTAAAAATTACTACACTCTCCGTACAAAAATAATGGTATCATTGTGATTGCCGTCTATTTTTAAGAATAAGAAGAAGAAGAAGAGGAGGAGTCAATATTTTTAATATTTTTAATTTTACAATGATTGGAGAGAACAACAATAATAATAAGCTTTTAAATTTTTATTGAATATAAAATGTTAAATCTAAGTCTATCAAATTTTGTCTTATTATTGTTCCTAATAATTTATAAGAGTCACTATTTTTAATATTTTAAATTTTACAACAATTGGAGATATCAAAATTAAAATTGGCTAATAATTTTTCGATACTCAAAAATAAGAAATGAACTATTATTTGTGGGAAAAAGAGTAGCTTTCATGTGAAGAGATGTATTTGTTAGAAACGAAACCTTTGGTCAAGCGTTGTAATTTCTTGAAGAAGTATATGCCTTACTCATTTACGTACTTTTATGTACAAATAAAGTGATAAATGGGCTTATCGATAGTTAACCAATGCTTTCTAAGTACCAATGGCCCATGGTAAATTTGGCTGGAGAAATTGGTTGGACCATTTTCTTTTATTGGTGGTGATAACGTGTCTTATGTTTGCTTAGCATTAATTTTCTTCTTCGTACAAATTTTTTAACAATGAATAGATAATACGGACTTAAACTTATTATGTACTTTGAAGATAAATTCTAAAAAATTTATTAAAATATGGTTTAAAGTGTGACAGATATATGAAGTAAATCATCTACGCATACAATAAATTCAAACAGAGGAAGCATTTAAATGTATTGTTTAAATGTAAGAGTTATTTTTTAGTGGAAAAGAATTTTTCTATAATTAATATTCAAATTTATTGTGTTTAGACATAATTCAGTAGGTATTGAACCAAAAAGGCAAATCAAGAGAGGGTGAATTGATTTTCTATAAAAATTACTGAGTTAAAAACTGTTTTCACATATTTTCAAAGATGTATTGCAATATGTATGATGAATAAGCAAGTTATAATGGAAATTAAATAAACTGAAAATGAAGTGCAAAAAATGAAATATGACACTGCAATTTATAGTAGTTCGGCAATAGTCTTTCCCAACAATGAATCAGTAGACTCTTACGTCCATTTTTCACGGTTGTACACCTTGAGTTCTCATTAGGATACAATGTAACATTTTACACTCTGGCTAGCATCTGAAACTCACGGCAAGCTTTGTGGCGATCCGTAACCAGCTTGTTCCAAATCTTCCTCAACCAAGAAGTGGAGCTACCATGAGGGGAAGGCAGACTAGCTTCATCAGAGCCAGCAAAGGGAGGTAGTGACTGATGACAAGGAAGAGAAGCAACAAAAGCATGAGGAGGAGGAGAGGTAACCTCTAGCAGTAAAGCGCCATCAACGTTGGTAACAAGAACACTGTTCCAACTCCAACCAGATGAACAAGGATCCTAATAAATATGTGCGAGGTAGAGAGAAGTAAAGGTAATGTCACTCGTAGGTTTCTTAAACGGTCTGAAAAATAGAACATTGAAATGCGTACAAATCGTAGTAAGTATCGAATTGTACGGAAGGCCTAAATTCGCCGCAGTACCCGTACTTTTATGCATATAAAGCATAAAGGCACCCGCTATATTGCAAGATCGGTGGTGTTTAAATGCATAAATGTAAAACATTTGATGGTCCGTTACTGTGCCCTTTGAACTCTTTTGCGGAAAAAGAATTTTGATAAT